>OLKM01002208.1:20000-60000 GCA_900291075.1 Melanogrammus aeglefinus
TATGAGGCTACATCTTCAGCGCTTGTGTTGTGCTGAAACTCAAGGGATTGACAATCTTCTCAGAGAAACAGAGTTTCTTTCAGAACATGTCCTGTAGCTTCATGAGCACACATCCTGAAGGGTGGAGCTCACCATCTGACTGGGTCAAACTTGTTGACAGGATATTACACAAGATGCTGGGCTCATTTTAAAGCAGCATTGAAAGAAAAAAAGAAAAAAAAAATTAATCATGTAAAAAATAGATTGATATCTTTAACTCTGATATTACGTATTTTATTAGGCAAAAAAACTCACTGGCTAAAACCTGTTGGCCTACTGCACAGTCATGGTTAATATATTCATACTTTTTCTAATATGATTTCTTGATGTGTTTAACAACAACAAAAGACATCCTTTGATGACTTCGTAAAGTAGCGTGGGATCATGATCAAATCAATTAAGAATCCTGAGGATAATGTCAGAGTTCGGGATCTTATCTCTGAATTTTTAATGTATTCTCAGAATTTTGACTTTAATCTCAGAAGTACGACTTCATCCCCAGAATTATGAGTTTTAACTCAGAATTCCAAAAAATAATCCCATGTGTCCCTAATCCTTTTCCGTACGCTACCCTTTCAGTCATGAAGGACATTTTTCAGTTTTGTGCGCCGATTACATGGAAGAAGATTATACCTGGTAACTAACTATTTTAAAAAATATCTGTATTGTTGCTCAGTGTTCAATGTAGGGCAATATAGAAGAGATGCAACACGTTCCTACAACAGTTATGAATTCTTCAAACCCGACAATGAAGAGGCCATGAAGATACGCAAGTATGGGAAAATCAATGGATTGGCCGCTTCTTGAGAAATATGAACATGATAGATTCCATATGATCTTGGTATTTATGCCTTACTTCAGTTATAGACCAATTCAATGTGTAAAAATTAGTAATAAATTAGGTGTTCCTTATAACAATAATCATGGTTCTGCTCTTTTACGAACCAGGGCAGTCTTTACTACTTTCGGTGGCCGCCCATGGAGTAGAACCATAATTAGTATTATGACGCCTGTGTCTGTCCTGGGGTGATGCCTATCTGAAAAGGATCTGATATGTTCCTTTCCTTCCATGAGTGCAGAGCCTGTGCCATCTCGGCCCTGAGAGATGTGTGTTCCTACTTTAACAGACAAGAAGGACAGGTAGCGGTAAGTGCGTATAGTTTCTCAATCCACTAAAATATAGACAGCATTGCCATACCCCATAATGTATGCTCTTCTTTCCCATCACTCTCTTCTGTACGGTCATAATCACTGTGTTAAGAAGCCGCCGCAGAATGTATTGAGAGGTCTGATGGGTTTGTTACATGTTAGTTAGTTGCCTAGAGTAAGGGTTAGGCAACGTATAGTCCCACAGGATATCGACATGTGACCAAAGGCAACAGTTGTTACTTCAGCATCAGATCTGGACATGCGACAGCGGTTCCATGGCCGGTTTTTGTCTCCCTTCAGGTGTTCGACGCGACCAACACCACCCAGGAGCGCAGAGAGGTCATCCTCAGCTTCGCCAAGGAGAATGGATACAAGGTTTGCAAACATATTTTAATTAATGCTATTGTTTGAAGGTAATGTAGGAAAGAACCCAAATTAACACCCTGCCCCCCCCCCCCCTCCCTTCAGGCCTCCCTCTAAAGCCACTCCCCCAAAACATGAGAGAAGCTAGCTCGCTGTACCCAAAGGTCTCCTTAGCCTTATGGAAGACTTCCGCAAGGTGCAATGAGCTCACGGCAGAGTGCTCGCATGCAGGCAGGTAGACGGACAAGTCAGCCTTCCAATCATTTCATTAGGGCCGAAGGAATTGATTGTTCGAGCTTATTACATGCCTGTGACAGCCACAGCCACCGGAGCATTTGATTCATTGATTGCTGTGGGGACGTGTAGGAACTAATGCAGCAAAAAATGCTTCTAAATAATAGCCTACCCTTCATTTAACAAAAATAATTTTGAAGCATATTTTCCAAGAATATTATAGACAGACAGGTTAATGATTTCCCAATATCAACTTGGCTGTCTTGACCGTAACAGTATAACAGTATCAGGCTTTAGTGTATTTAGTTCACAGGGAGATTATATTTGATCCATATATTCATAGCAAGTTTGTTCAAACTGTCACGTCCAGCCTCTTCTGCTGCTGTAGCTTTGTATTGTATGTTGTCGGCCTCTTGACTTTCATGACAAAGCCATGCCTGAGCATCTCTATGCCGCATGGAGGTGGTTAAAGGAAATCAAAGCTGCCTTTGTTGATTAGACATGTTGTGATGATTATAGCATTGATCTCTCTCCTGTCCCTGATTGATACCGTGTTCTAGTCCTTATGGACCTCATTTGTGTCATCGTTTCTGAGAGGTCTGTTTCCCCTCTCCTATTTTCTGCAGGTTTTCTTTGTTGAGTCGATATGTGAAGATCCTCAAATCATCGCTGAGAACATTAAAGTGAGTCAGTGAGTGTGTCTCATGTGTGTGATGTGTGGTGAAGTGGACGGTCGCTCCCTCACCTTGCGGTGGGACCCGGGGGGATGGATGTTATGGCTGCAGCAGATTGGGGGGACGGGGACACAGCAGGGACTCTGTCAGGCGGAGCTCACGCAGCCGTCAGGGGAGGACGCTCGGGTATTAAACAGCTGAGCACGCAGCTAGGCACAAGCAAGATCCAGCCTTCACCCACACACCATGAATGAACTGGATCTATTTCACATCCTTTGTGTCAGGGACATGAAGAAGTGGAAGAACTTGAGCAAGGTTATCATCCTCAATGTCATCTGCGTGTTGCTTATCATGGCCCTGGGGTGTCAGACATCATTGAGTCAGAGTTTGTTAGTGTCATGTCCTAGGTCATGCCTTTCTATGGGACATTACTAGCATGCTTTTGATATTGCCAACATTACAATCAATTGACCTTGACTCTGTAGCCTCACTGAGTCTCAATGACTGTTGTCTGCTACCAGATGGCCTTGGTCTGCTCTTTATTTCTCCTTTGGTTTTCCAAAAACACATTAGATTGCTGTCCTGTTGCTTTGGGCAGCAAAATATTTCACTTCCTTTATTGAACCCTAATAAACTAAAATATAAAATACATATACAATTTATGAATATAATAAAAACATATTTTATTTTTTATTTTCAAAGCGGATATCAGAAAGATATACATTTGAGAGATTGGAGAGAACAGCCTTCAACTGTGGTGACAATAAGCTACAAACCGATCTATCCTTGACTCTTCCACGCAGCAAGTGAAGCTGAGCAGTCCGGACTATGTGGGCTGTGACAAAGAGGAGGCCTGTGGAAGACTTCCTGAAGAGGATCGATTGCTACAAGCTCTCCTACACCCCCCTGGACGACGACCGGGACAGGTGACCTCTCAGGACCCTCTCAACACACAGGATCACTAACCCCATACCTATTAGTGGTTTGAAGACGAGCCAGCCTTTTAGATCTACTATAATGAGGATGTGGGGGAGGCCAGCACAGTGACAATAGTCTTTGTAGTTGACAATAGGTGTCCAGCTGAATGCCAATATGCCTACATGTAGACTATTTCAGAGCCACCCCCTCCCACCCCTCCTACTTATTGTATGTTGTATGTCTTGGCACTGATTGTACTCACTTCTTGTATTTTGGTCCAACAGAAACCTGTCCTACATCAAGATCTTCAACGTGGGCAGCAGGTACCTGGTGAACCGCGTCCAGGACCACATCCAAAGCCGCATCGTGTACTACCTCATGAACATCCACGTCACGCCGCGTTCCATCTACCTGAGCCGCCACGGGGAGAGCGAGCTCAACCTGCTGGGACGCATCGGGGGCGACTCGGGGCTGTCGCCGCGTGGCGCCGGGGTAAGGGCCCTGACCGCACCACGTCTAGGGGTGGGGTCCATACGTTCAGAAAGTGTTCAGAAAGTATGTTCAGAAAGTAAGTTCAGAAAGTAAGTTCAGAAAGTAAGTTCAGAAAGTATGTTCAGAAAGTAAGTTCAGAAAGTATGCTCAGAAAGTATGTTCAGAAAGTATGTTCAGAAAGTAAGTTCAGAAAGTATGTTCAGAAAGTATGTTCAGAAAGGGTCTCTCTGTGTATCCCATAATAACTCCCCCCCCCTTGCTGTTTGGTCAGTTTGCCAGTGCCCTGTGCACATACATGCAGGGACAGAACATCAGCGATCTGAAGGTGTGGACCAGCCACATGAAAAGGACCATCCAGACGGCCGAGGCCCTGGGGGTCCCGTACGAGCAGTGGAAGGCCCTCAACGAGATAGACGCGGTGAGTCCTTACATCAGCGTGTGCTCCAGTAGGCTGTCGGGTTTGTTGCGTGACGTTTCTGTGAACCTCTGCGTTGCGATCCATTTAACGTCTTGCTTTGAGATGAGCAGAGAACAAGATCACTTGGTAATAGGAATAAAATGACAAGCAGGTTTTCGTTTGTCACTGTGCTCACTCAGGGTGTGTGTGAAGACATGACGTATGAAGAGATCCAAGAGCATTACCCAGAGGAGTTTGCCCTGAGGGACCAAGACAAGTACCGCTACCGCTATCCCAAAGGAGAGGTAAGGCTGTCTGACCGCGGGCTTACAACCAGCCTGAACACCACTGTAAAGGCCTTTTTATGCTCCCACGTTCCCGCCACGCAATGACCACGCAGACGCTTCAACGCAGTCGTGAACGTTTATGGTTCTGCGTCGGGTTTTAGTTAGCGGACCAATCACAGCCCTTGCTGCTGCGTCGCCTCGACGGAAGGTTGCGACTTTTGGGAGGCGCACGTCCGGCCCTTGCGGTGGCGCAAGGAGGGTCCGCAGGGACGTAAGGGGTCCGTAACCCCCTTGCGTTGCAGGAACCATTAAAAGCCCTTAACACCACTGTCACACTCTCTCACTAGCCCCTAGCCCCATGGTACTTAGAATCTGTGTGGGAAGTATAATGACTAGGGTTTAAGCCTCTTGCAGTGAACCTGGATCAATGTACAGTATGTTTGAACAAGCAATGAAACCTGTTTGCGTGCTGTAAGGTTTACTTAATTTGTTGATTGCAGTCCTACGAAGACCTGGTGCAGCGCCTGGAGCCAGTCATCATGGAGCTGGAGAGGCAGGAGAACGTTCTGGTGATCTGTCATCAGGCCGTCATGCGCTGCCTGCTGGCCTACTTCCTGGACAAGACTGCCAGTAAGAGCAACAGACGCTAATATCCTCAAATGCCGGGGAATTTGTGATCATATCCAGCTGAACTGGAAGAGAAGGGAATTACTATGAATTGCCCTGTGTTTGAGTCATACTGGGGCTAATGTTAAGAATGTATGCATCATGTTGTTGGTAAGGATAATGCGTTAAAGTATCCGCCAAATGGCATTCATAGATCACTGTTACTCACTGAGACAGTATTAAACACACTATATCCCACCTCTCCACAAGCTCAAGCTTGACACAGCAGCTAAGGTGGTCCCTGAAGGCTTGCTGACTGCGGTTAACCCTGGGATATGTTGCTTTGGTTCAATATGAAGGTTGTTGTGTCTCCACCTGTTCCTCAGGTGAACTGCCCTATCTCAAGTGTCCTCTGCACACGGTCCTGAAGCTCACGCCCGTCGCCTATGGTCAGCGCTGGCTCCCTTACCTTCACCCACACCAGTGTTGCCCAATCCATACTTTGACCTGTTTTCCTTGCCTTAGCCTAAGAGTCACACGTGCACCTCATCCTAATCTAAAGACTTTGACCCGTCAGGTTGTAAGGTGGAGTCACTGTTCCTCAACATAGAGGCTGTGAACACACACCGGGATCGACCAGAGGTGAGGAACAGCCCCGCCCCCATCTCTCTCCCTCCTGTCTGTCTGTCTGTCTGTCTGTCTGTCTGTCTGTCTGTCTGTCTGTCTGTCTGTCTGTCTGTCTGTCTGTCTGTCTGTCTGGATGAAAGCGGATGAAAATACAGAAGTGAAAATATAAAAACGTTATAGATGAAATATATGCATATCAGATATTACACTATTAAATACTCAATACATAAAATGTGGGATATTATAACAATTCCAGTACCTCCTATAAACCGATAAGTTAAAGATACAATCTAAATACGCAGTCGTTACAATATGGAGGACATGTGCGATAGTACAATCATTGTGTCCAGTGAATGAATCTGTTTATGGGGAGTTTGAGGTCCTTCTCTCATCACAACAGGTGACGAATCTGGCTGTCTCTCTCTCTCTCTCTCTCCCTTTGTAAGGACATGTCTTCATTATGCTCCTCAAAAACCACCATAGCCAAGTGTGTTAAACGCTGCCTTGTCTCTTTTGCTCCAGAACGTGGAGGTGGACCGAGACCCAGAGCAGGCTCTGGAGACCGTACCAGACCACATCTAGATGGACACGGGGCAAGCAGAGACGAGAAGACAAGACGGAACAAGAGCCTTTTTCTTTAATAAGTTATTTGCAAGTGTTGCCATGTTAGTAAAGTCCAACGTGCACTACTTTGAGACATTACAGTAGGGCAGCCTTCTTGCAACGCACTTTATAATGCTGTACTCTGGCCAGAAGGCCGTTTCCTGTGTAGCAATAAGACATGGACACTTTGCGGCACACAGGTCGGAATACCAGCAATATTGGTTGCATACTCTTAATCCATCATAATTCCATCCGCTCTCATCTTCCCTTAATTCACTCCTGTTTTCCAATACCCACATCACATGATTTGAAACCGTCAGAACAGCTGACATTTTGGTTCAATTTATACAAAAAAAAGAATTTGTTTAGTTTAAAATACAACCTAAATCACAAGGGAGTATTAAAGAACAAAAAGGTGCATTCCAAGATGATAATATAAGGCGGTCTAAAAGTTGATCTGTGGGTGAGGAGGTACAACACAGATGTAATTAAAATCGTACAAATTAACTAAAGAAAGCACCATCCCCTGTGGGTCAAACTTGTAGGGGAAGTTGGCCTTCTACTGCCCCAAACCACTGTGTGCCTCAAGTCAAATGTACATAACACTATGCACCATATGCACCATGATGCAATCTAGCCTAGCTATGCTTACTGTGGACTCACTCTCTTACCTCATTTAAGCCATTTTCCTTAACCTTAAGCTTAGTTGGTTTAACAAATCCTCAATCTTACACTGAATTGTTCAAATGTGGCACTTGTGAATAGTGTGTAATTACTGTATGCAATATCGAATGCAGGTGAATATCTGATCAGGTTTATCTTGGTTTCCCAAGAGGCAATTTAAAGGAATCCTTAACATTTACATGTAAACTTGTTCAGCTGTGAATCTGAACCCTAGACTAAGAGTAGAGCGGGTCAATGTCATTAAGAGAGGTGATCTTCAAGACGTGGTCATTGATACCCATTGGTTTGTAAACAGAACGTGATCACCACTCTTCCAAGTAGTTGTCAAGTACCCAACCAAGTGGGACGGAGACCTCCATCATCGTGTGATCACTTCAATGAAATGCGTCTTAGAAATGCGATTCAGAAGTGATCATTTTGAGTGCGTGCCAAGCCTCCTATTGTGTGTGGCATTGTGTTTAAATGTGGTCAGTACTGTGCAACAAAGCCCTGTGTGTGAGAAAAACTAAAAGCAATCACTGAGGCAAAGGTACACAAATAGGGTTTATTTTATGAAAAATTATATTTACAACTGGCACCTTGAACTAATAAAAAAATACAATGCCTTATACATTCAGTGTGTATGTAAATACCTGAACAATTATCGCCCCCATCTCTTGTAAAGACACATGTCCTAGGCATTTTATCCTTGTATAGCCAAATGATTCTTTGGTTATGCCTGAAAAAAACACCAAAGGGTGTCTGGTGAACTCTCTGGGGGCTGGAGCTGGGGGCTGAGCAGGTCTCCTGGCTGCTTGGAGAGTCATCACTGGGAGCTGGTGCTGGGCTGGGGGGCCATGGAGGACCTCTGACTGCTGGCATCCTTGTACTGCTGACTCCAGCGCTTGGGGTCCTGGCTGTGGAGCTGGGACAGAGACATGTTCCCATGTTAAAGGACATCTAATGGTATAAAGAGTAACAGTACCCCCCTTAACGATCACTGATACAGTCTCAAAGTCAACCTGAAATGTACATTGATGTCACAGACAGACCATTTATGTTCCACTAATCTGGGATCCAGCAGAGACTAGTGTCCCAAAGACCAGAGAGGTCATGGGACTAAAACAATTGTTGCTCAATAAATAGGGGCAACACTTTCTATGGACAAGGGAAAGGGTAGCAGACGCCTAATATCTTAACTGTTTAGCCTACAAGTGGAGTGGTATTGCTGTAATTCTGAGCAGATCGTTAACTGCAACTCGGGGACATTTCCACAAATTATATGACACCCAAGTAAAAGTATCAAACTGACTCAACTCAGATGCTTAATCAATGAACTATAAGTTACATTTTTATTTGGAGGAATTCTCTGTAAAAAAAAATACGAGTGACCAAAACACACCCACCTCACCGAGGAACTCAAGGATTTTGAGTTTAGACACTTCAACCTCGGCCCGTTGGCCCCAGGTGAACTCGTACTTCACTGGCTCCGTGTGGGGGACCTTGGTGTACTCCAGGTACCTGGTGTACAGGGTACAGCAGCATTCAGATATGCATCAGGGACACCGCATTGGAGAGTCATACATCCACAAATATCTGGATACATGAGGGAGACCACTGTGGGCCCCAAACTCCCAGGGCACCCAATACCCATTCCTGAACTTGAGAATCGGCCGATAAGAGTTTATAATGATATAGCATCTAGCTCTTCAACTACTTATAGCACTTGTTCTTATTTAAAGTAGAAATGTAGCAATGAGAACTGTGACCATTTTTTGGTTGCTTTTTCATTTTTGAAAATACATGGATTTTCATTAAACCTGAAATTCAAGTCGTTTCACTGGAAAATGACATGTTAATAACGACTTTCGTCCCTAGGGCGCGGCCATGTTTTAAAAATGCAGGCGCTACGTCATCAGAATGGTTAGCGCTTTCAAACACACATGTCAAATCTTGGAAGAACAGGGGGGTCATTTTGAATTGCCCCTGGCTGTTCAAACGAATATTATCAGGTAAAAGAGAGCGGTAAAATAGTTCATTTCCATGTCATTCCTGTCAAGAAGCCTAAACTGCTCTGAAGATGGTTAGCTGCATTGAAACGCCTCAGCCCCCCAATGGGACCAGGGCAGAGAGATGTCGTGACCACTTTATAGAGGCTGATTACATTGAAGAGGGAGCTGTTGCTGAAGATGGGAGATTTGTTCGCCGTCCGACCAATCGCCTGAAGCCAGATGCTGCGCCAACAATTTTTAATTTTAGTGGCTAGTGCTGGAGACACGGACAGACCTGTCACATCGGACCCGGGCGCTGCTCTTATGCGCAGAGAAAGAGCGCAGAAACGCGCTTGCCAGGCAGAGGAACGAGAGGTAAACTTAGTTTCTAGATAAACAGAGAAATGAGTACACTCACTGTTTGAAGATATTCTTCAAACGAACACTTAAGCCCCGTCCACACGGAGCCGAAACGGGCGAAAACGATCCGATTTCGTTTTATGCGGTTCAGGGATATCGCCGTAAAGACGGAGTCAAACCACCGCATCGAGCTGTAAGAACGCTGTAGTAGATGTTCAAGGCTCTGGTTCTCCACAGAAAAAAGTGGAGCCCATCAAGCCTGCGCGCTGAATACAAACAGTCACGAGGAGATTCAACCTTTCAAATTGAGCAGAAATACTTTTTAATGTACAGTTTGTAATTACATTCATCAAGGAGCTTTATCTAAAGCTACAAAAATAATACAAATAAAATAAATGTTATCCATTATATTTTATTTCAGCCAACACACTGGACCAAATTGGTCCAGTGTTCCAAACACTCAATTTGGTCCAGTGTGTGTGGACCAATGGGCAGGGGTTTAGAGGAAAAGAATGAATACAAGGCCGCGTTGAACCGTCCAACCTGGTGACCCAAGGTGTGAAATGCAAATGCTCCATCCCAGGGGATTATTCACCATGGCAACTGGTGGCCATGGTGGGAATGCAAACGTTCCCAGCAGGGAAAGTGGAACATGCCACGAAGCAGATTTTTTTTTGGTGAAACCGCCTAAGTCTTGTGCGTTTCGGCCGACCGCCCAGATGGAGCCGGTGGATACGGTGCCCGAAACCACCTATTGGAGGCGGTTTCAAATCTCTCCGGACCGATGCGGCTTTGTGTTAGGATTCTTGTGGACGCCTGAAACGCAAACGACGACGTCATTAGCCCCCCCACCAGCTGGGGGGGGGGGGGGGGCTATAGTTTCGTTGAATTTTTTATTTATTATTTTATTGTAGTCTTTTTGTAGCTTTAAATAAAGCCTCTTGATCAATTTAATTACTAACTGTACATTAAAAAGTATTTCTGCTCGTGACTGAATGTTTGTATACAGCGCGCAGGCTTGCTGCGCACTTCTTCCTGTGGAGAAACCAGCGCCTTGAATATTTACTACATCGTTTCTACAGCTCGATGTGGTTTCGCAATGACTCCGTCCTTAGGGAGATATTCCTGAACCGGACTGTTTTCGCCTGTTACGGCTGTGTGGACGGGGCCGAGTCTACAGGTTTATTCCAGTTCAAGATACCTCTTTCTGCACGGTGGAAACGTCAGTTACAATCCCTTAAACCCCCCCTGAGTGAGAACAGCTGATGCACTTTGCATCCAACAATCAGAAGTTGAATAAAAAAAGGGCTATTTGAAACAACCGAAGCCAAACACGAGCGGACCATCAGTAGAGGACCACAGGGTGTGTCCTGTGAACCAATGTCTCTAAATGTACGGAGATGTACAGAGCAGCTCTGTTCAACCAACTCTACTGAACATGCCAAACTCTCTGTTCTCCTTCTGTTCTTTGGTGTGGTATAAACCGGGATCTATGGTCTGAGAGAAACCGGCTCTGATCACACCAATGGGATTCGAACCGGCAACCTTGAGGTCCCCAAACAAGCGTCATAGTCTGTTGAGCTACATGCAATACGGTGTGAAGTGAGGCTGGGGGGGGGACAAAGAACCACACAGGGCTTAATTCAGTGGAGGCAACGACAAGACACTGCCACTTCAAAAGCATTAAAGGGTGGTCTGCTTTTAATACCCATCTTTACAAAAAAAATTTGACTATACTTTTGACCTAAAGGGGATTAGGATAAAGTTTTATGGAAACAGCCTTACCTTTGACGCACAAATTCATCTGTGACCAATTTCTTCACATCACCAAACACTGGGTGCTTTTCCCTAAAGCAGAACAATGTCATTGGCATAATGCAAACAATCTCATAGAAAATAAAGAGGAAATGTTAATCCACACACTCCGTCTTACTTGAGATCCACTTGCATCTTTTTTAATGTATTCCAGACAAGAACTGAACAAAAAGAAAACACGTTTACTTTAGAGTAGGTTGACGTGTTTCGTCGGCGATCAAGGTTAGAATAAACCAATAGCCTAGTGTTTAGGTAACGGGAGGTGACCACTGGAGCCTCACCTTCTGGAACAACTCCCCCTTTCATGTACACAAGACTCAGTATTACAAAGAGCAACCCCGTCTTTGGATTGCTGCTCCTACACGAGAGGAATGCAAACAGGACTCTTTCAGTTCCAACGGGCACTCATCACTGCTTGAAGAATGGAAACCAATACAGGGTATCTGCAGGTTTCAGCAAGTCCAATTTAAGACCTTTTAATACCACCTTGAATGAAATGTAAGACCTAAAACACACGATGGTGGGGGGGATCCCGCTGTATTATAACCCAAGCATAGCATGTGTGTCCCTCAATGAGACTCATTCACCTACCCCATTGTCGCAGACTAGCTAGCAAGCACGCAGATAATCGTTTATATATGCAGCTAGCAAGAAAGAAGCCTCTCTACATGTCCTTCCTGAAAAGTCCCACGAGAAAAATAAAAAATACATAGTCCTGCCCCGACAAATTTAAGACCTTGTGTTACAGTATTTAAGACCAGCATATGACATTTGTAATGAATTTAAGACTTTTTAAGGCCTTAAATTTTGAAACATGAATTTAAGACTTTTTAAGGATGCGACACCCTGCAATAAGTGCGGAGGCACGGCCAACACTCACATCATCTGGCCCCCATCCGCTGGCTCCAGCTTGTTGATCAGGATATATACATGGTTCTTGGCATCTATTTCTACAACCTTGAACCCAAAAACCTGTCCAAGGGAATAATACAATGTGTCACATCCAAACGAGTTGCATTGTGGGTCACAATGTTCTACACAAAATGGTTTGATGGCAAATTGTTTTGGCTCCAACCAACCTGCTCAAAGCATTGTTGCGCTCTATTCATGATCTCTTGGAATACGTTCCTATATTCTTTCAGGACATTCTTGACAATGTCTACATAGCAGGAAAGAAGGAGAAAATAAGCCATTGGTACGTGAAACACAAGCCTGTTTGTTAACCGCTTCATATCAAAATATATTAAACTCATGATCACAAAGAGGCCGTACCTGCACGACGAACAGGGATCTTCTTCTGGTCTTTCACTAGGAAATACTGAACCAGCTCCGTGGTCTGCAGGACCGAAGTTAACGGCGGTTAGAAAAACAACAAAGGTCAAGAAAATAGTATTATTCACATATTGTGCGTCACCTTTTCATCGATCTGAGATTTGGTGAGTTTCTCCATCCCTCTCTGGACCTGGGAGGTGCTGGGTTGTGTGAATCTTGAATCGTCTTCATCTTCCGCCTCCAGCGCCACAGCGGAGCTCTGAAACACCGGACCACCGGTCAGGTCTGAGTGGGGCTACATCACCGTACAGCCATAAGCCCCGACAGCCAGCACTGAGACCCGTCTCACTCCATAGGAGAGAGACCCGTCTCACTCCATAGGAGAGAGACCCGTCTCACTCCCAAGGAGAGAGACCCGTCTCACTCCCAAGGAGAGAGACCCGTCTCACTCCCAAGGAGAGAGATCCATCTCACTCCGTAGGTTCCGACGGTCACTTAAAAGGGGGCCTTAAAGAGCCACTGTGGCGACAAACGGCAACGTGTTATAACAAAGTAAAAACTTCAGTAGAACACAAGCATCTCGGTATTTCCGTCTATTTCCTATGAGGTCAGATTGGACTCTGTTCGGAGACAAGCTCGTCGATGGCTGGAGCATGTCCACTTTAGGCTAGCGAGTATGGCCCATACGGAACCTCCAGTATTACGAGATGGTCCAGGGGTCCTACCCGTTTGCCCGAGCTCTTCCTCTGAGTCATCTCTCCCGCACACTGCTGGGCTGAAACCAGAATGAAGTCAACCTACAGGCCGTTTCAAATCCAATGCATCCTCTTTAAAAGACCATCCTGACGAGAGAAAAGAACAGTAGCTCCTCCACAGCCTGCTGAGGAGCCGCTCTTATAAACACATGCTACGACTTCAGGAAGAACTGACGGTCATGTTGCTACTTTACCTTGTTTTGTGGTATACGATGCAATAAATCTTTTGATTAAATGTAAAATTAGTTGGAGAAACTCCCGCCGGTTTTGGTTTGGCACATGTAGATGACGTCACCTGTGTGCGCTGTGTTTACGTCGCTTCATACCGACAGGGGGAGGAGTTGGCTTCAGGGCTGTAGGATAGGCTCTATGCACAACTCCACTACTTCCTGGATTTAGTGCAGCTCCTTCATTTCCTGTCTTACATTATTGGACAAACTGATTAATCCAGGTGTGTCTGAGTAGTCACAATGGTCAGACACACCTGGATTAATCAGTTTATCCAATAATGTAAGACAGGAAATAAAGGAGCAGCACTAAATCCAGGAAGTAGTGGAGTTGTGCATAGAGCCTATTGCGTTACATTTAGATGCAAAAGCCTCCAAGTCCGTCTGACCACTTTTCTTCTAAGTAGTAGTAGTAGAACATTATCGATATCCGTGTTCCATACTAATTTTCGGATGAAAGTAGGCCTACTACTAGTCCTAACCCATTTCCCTGCAGTCACTAAACAGAGGCCCAAATAATAATAATAATAATAATAATAATAATAATAATAATAATAATAATAATAATAATAATAATAATAATAATAATAATAACAGTCACAAAGCATAACTTAACACCACATTTATTTTAACAATAACAGGAGTTGAATACATTAAAATAACCTGCAGTATAGCCTACAAAAATATATTAAATTATAATATAAAAATAGGAGGTAGAAATTAATATAATTTTCGGCCTTTTTACGACGTTTTTTCGGCCGTTGTCACAGGGACAGGTCGTCCATTTCGTCAAAATCCATGACCATCAAAATCCAAATCGAATTGCTAAAGAATATAAACGTAGATGTACTGTGTGGAATATCTGACAGCTGTCCATGTTTTAAGACACTTATTAATCTTAAATTAAGTAATTACGTGTTCATACCTGTTCCCCTCTGAATTATTTTCTAGTAGAGTACCTTCTACTTTGCTGCATGCTGTACTGTCTGTGTTTGGTTCATGTACCTGTTCTGTATAACTGAGTCCTGTTGGTCCTATTCTTAAACCTGCTAGAAGACCCGGAAAGGTAGCAGGACCCAGCTTCCTTCATTACGGCTCCGATTCCTCCAGGCCCCTACAGGAGTTTGGATACAGAGCAGAGGTCTGCCTGTTTCACTACAAATACCAATACTATGTTTAGATATTTTGTATAAATGGCTTGCCAAGACTTCATTTTTGGTCAAGGATATCTGTATTTGCCTTTTAATTTTCGATTTAGTGACGTTATTACGTTTATAAACATAAATAATTACCTTAGCATTCAATGGCAGCTCCTGAGCTTGGAGAGGTTGGGGGTCCAGCCAACACACAGGCTCCTCCGTCCTCAGTCGCCTCCGTAGGGTCTGATCTTCAGGTTGATCTCGCCCCGGTTCTTTTGACCTGGTTTCCTCACTAAGTTTTCATCTCAAACAGATTTTGGAGAGAGAGAGCTTATTGAACTTGAGGACACTGAAACTGAGTGTCCTTAACCAAGGCGTTCATCAATGTCAATAACATCCCTACTCCACCACCACTGACTCTGCCCGAGCTAGAGATCATTAATTAAAGTATGCTGGTTTGCCAAATGTATTTGGCTAGCAATGGGACTGAATGATAATTCTTTCGCCCAGGCAGAGATATTGTTAGGGAGGGGGATGAGCAGGACCTCACATTACACCCCCAACATAATGATTTATATATATTTATTTTTTACACGTTATTGTGTTCATGCTGCACATCACCTGGGGAACTTTGATTGGGCTGCTCCAGATTGAGGACACAGGCAGGTGATGTTCAAATCTCTTATATATACAAGGTTGGCTGCAAATGATGTGCGGCCTGGTGTTCCATGCTGCCATGCAGGAGCTCTGCCTGAGCGAGCGTGGTGATGGCTGGGTTAACCTGGGCTCACTGATTACTCAATGTGCAACAGGTGTGCACCTGTAATTGACGTCACCCAGCCCCAGAGTCCAATCAGAGTCCACCGATGAATGACCGTTTCATGGTGTGTTCCTGAAACCTCGGACGCCAGCCTTCTGAATCGGAAGTCGGAAATCTCCCAGCTTTCTTGCGGCATTTCTCAGACCCCCCCCCCCCCCACCTTTGTGTCTTCATCTCTCGGAATTCTGAGAGTAGACCGAGAGCAGTGATGACGCTCGCAACAAAATGGCTGCGCCCGTGAAGAGATTTAATGTTGATTTTGAATGCTCTTATACATTGCTACTTTATCCCGGTCACCAATTTATGCATTGCACGTGTGTAATGCATAAAAAGGTCTTGCTGTGTGTGCAATACAATGTAAAGTTGTGTTGGTTTGTTTTCGAGCTGGTTTGCTAAAGAGGCTAATGTAGCTCACAATAAACAATGACTAGCCAATTTCATGACACAATCACAAAGTTGAACGGGAACGCTATAAATGCTACGAGACCGGAAATGACGCTTTTCTGTGCTATGGTCTCAAATAAATAGGGACATAAGACACTCCCCTCAACACATCAAAACGTTGCCCTTGTTGGGTGGAATTATCACGTGAAATTTCCCACGAGAGAAATTACATAACTCCTTCCAAAGAGGCGAGCCCTCTCTCAAACTATGCTTATTAAAAATAGACGACTTTGTGAACTTTCACTTCATCGCTCACCATGCAAAGATTTCAGGGAAAAGGGGCTTCAGACTGTATTCAATTCAATTAAAGGTGCCATGGCATGAAAATCTCACTTTATGAGGTTTTCTAACATAAATATGAGTTCCCCTAGGCCTGCCTATGGTCCCCCAGTGGCTAAAACTTGCGTTCTGTGTAAAACGAGCACTAGGTGTTCTGCTCGCCTTTGAAAAAAAACGGAGGCTCAAGCGCGCTGATTTGGAATGTGTTTTTTTTATGTCGTCACACTGCAGTAAGCTCCTCCCCCTACTCTGCCTGGCCCGCCCAGAGACTTGGCCCGCCAATGAGACACGACCGTGCGAGCGCCACATGTGTGTGTGTGTGTGTGTGTGTGTGTGTGTGTGTGTGTGTGTGTGTGTGTGTGTGTGTGTGTGTGTGTGTGTGTGTGTGTGTGTGTGTGTGTGTGTGTGTGTGTGTGTGTGTGTGTGAATATACACACACTGTAACGCAAGTGTTTCTTGTCGGTTCTTTGACGTCTCTTGTATTTCCACAACGAGACTGTAGTGGGCGTTATCTCAGCCATGGATGAGAAGGAATTGGGGGAAAGGAACTTTTGGCTTTGACTCCCTGAAGTACATGAACTGCGACATGCCGCCGGTTGTCGCGAGGCACCACCGCCGGCGAAGCACCACCACCGGCAGCTATGGAAAGCCAACAAGGCCATAATCCGGCCCTGAAATGGTGCGGTAAAAGTGCCAAACCGCACGGAATCCGTGCGGTTTGGCACTTTTACCGCACCATTTTAGGGCCGGATTTGTGGCCTTGTTGGCTTTCCATACTGACGCGGCGCTGCAGGAGGCAGAGGGGCCTAAGCGCTGCCCGGCAACAATCCCTTTCTCCTCCTTGTCGCGGTTCAGTCTACTTTACATTGATCTGGACGTGGAAGAACCAGGAACGTTGACGCGGCCGTTTGAGATTCATAATATCGGCTCACACAGCTTTTGGCCGTGATAATATATATTATATGATATAGATATCTACGTAGGCTATAGGATATTATTTAGATATAGAGCTCCAGGACTCCCGTGTGTTCTAGAATATTTACAGAATCGCCATTGCGATTCATCCACTGTAAACAGAGCGCATGGTAACGTGGCTGCCAGCTGCTCAGGGCCACACCCCCACCCTCCTCCTTGACCCACCTCGCTCCTCCTCATTTGCATTAAAGCTGCAGACACCAAAACAGTGCATTCGGGGGAAGCGCAATTTGCGACTGGTTCGTAGTAGCTGTAACTCTACACCACGGCTGAATTTCGGGAACGTCTTTGAATACTGTGTTAGTGGCCCACTAATACCTATATTAAAGCATCCATAAAATAGCATGTCATGGCACCTTTAAAGTCGGCGAACAAAAACCCTTGGCTGCAAGAAAAGTTAACCTCCATTGTGATTACTTAGGCCTATTTACTTATTCGAAACAAGCGCCACTGGGTGGGCCTTCTTCTTTGTTCAAACCACTAGAAGTGCACCCGTGTCCGACTTGATGTGGTGGGAACTTGACGTGTTTCTAACTAGTTTGGGTGAATGTTCTCAAGTCTCGTGCATGCATCATGGGCATGCATGCCTGATGCATACCCATGATGCATGCGCTGAAATAGTGGAGAAGTTACGCCTCTTCCGGTATAGAGCCCATGGGACCTATGAGATCGAAAACCCATTCATATTTTTCGATCTCATAGGTCCCATGGGCTCTACCGGAAAGGGCGTGACTTCGCCACTCTGCGGGCGATCTGAAACGCAGCCATTGATCCAGTAAATGTTGAATGCCATCCATTGCCGTGTAACGATTATATTATTTTAATAGATTTGTATAGGTTATATCTATAGATGCAGGTTTTTTTTTGGCCATATTGGTGCTTTCACACTTGGTTCCAAAGAGAGACTGGCACTCCTCATTTGAAAATACCAGATGGAATAAATAAATAAATAGATAGAGCTGTTTTTATTTATTTATTCACTTGTTTATCTGATATTGACTAAAATGGTATTTCAGAATCCCATGACCATGGTGGTCAAATGCCAGTTGGTACTTCCAAAGCTGTATAATACGTTATTTGGTTTATATAACTATAAGGCATAGTATACAATTCAAGGTTATTTTAAATGGAACCCAATGGTTATTTGCAATCTTTTCCCACATTAACAAAATAATTGAAAACCTTGACTGAAGACGCGGGTCCTGTGTCAAAGCATTGGTTTATTGATTGCTCTTTGGATGTAAGGAGAATTTCAACAAAGCCTTCAGTGTTTAGCCTTTCAATAAGGATGCTCAGATTCTGATAAAGTTCCGGTAACAGGGGAGTTCAGACACCTATTCAGCGTGGAAAAGGGAGCTGTAAAGGTTGGTTGGCCTGTTGATTAAACCTACAGTGAATTCTGTCCTATGGCTGTTTATGTGGGACTGGAGAATGGGAATCAGTTTAACACTAACACCAACCATTTTGCCGGTTAAGGACCCATGTGCTAAGTGTGAATGTGAAGGACGTGTGGACCGTGGCGGCCAAGAAGCAGAGCTCCCAGGGGCTACTGGATCGACCCCGCTGGGAGGACAGGGGAAGGTGTTGCGCTCACTACATGTGGAACATTGAGGATGTTGATGTCACACTACACCAAATTTTTATCTGAATGATTATTAAAGACAAAGTGGTGGGTTTTTCCTGGGAGTTAACTACGTAAGGGTTTGGGTTTGTAAGAAGATCAGAGGCCTGGATCTGAAAATCTTATGTTTACATAATTTCTCAATACTCATGTTGTTCACCTACTTTTTGTAGGTGATGCAGGCAATGATTAACACAGGTAGATTATATAGGTTAACAGTGAACAACACCATAAGTAGTTGTAGTTAAAAAAAAAAAATTCTTCATCAACAGCTAATGAGCATTAACATTGACACCTTTCGGCCTTCATTAATTAATTCATTAATAAGACAATATTAACAAACCACCAATGACAGAAACCCCAACGTTTTTCTCACTAGGCTATAAACACTACAGGCTATAGCTATAGAAATGTATCCTTAGCCTACAGATCTCAGACACGCAAAGACTTTATAAGTGCAGAATGTATTTATAAGCTGCCATTTACCTTTTATGTCATAATGACTGTCATCATGTCTTTTTTTAAAAGTAGCCTAATATGATTATACTTTTAAAATAAAACATGGCTGCAATGACTCCTGTTTCCTACAATTGTAGACAGAGAGAGAGAGAGAGAGAGAGAGAGAGAGAGAGAGAGAGAGAGAGAGAGAGAGAGAGAGAGAGAGAGAAGAGAGAGAGAGAGAGAGAGAGAGAGAGAGAGAGAGAGAGAGAGAGAGAGAGAGAGAGAGAGAGAGAGAGAGAGAGAGAGAGAGAGAGAGAGAGAGAGAGAGAGAGGAAGAGAGAGAGAGAGGAGAGAGAGAGAGAGAGAGAGAGAGAGAGAGAGAGAGAGAGAGAGAGAGAGAGAGAGAGAGAGAGAGAGAGAGAGAGAGAAGGCGCAGCATGTGTTATTCATATGTCCACTAGTCGAAGAAAACAAAAAAAGTGAACAGTGGAATAATGTAGACGCAGCTTGATAATTGGAGGCAGCCCGCTGGACTCTAGAGTCTGAACGACACGACACCCCGTCCCGTCAATGTGATCCCAGTAGGGAATGCGTGTGATCGGTTTGACTCTGAAGCTGACATGGGGGACGGAGAGGTCGCCGGTCAGCGGGTCTCACCGCTGAAGAACTTCGTGGCAGGGGGCGTCGCCGGAGCGTGTCTCCTGCTCGCCGGACACCCGCTTGACACGATCAAGGTGAGACTTGTCTGAGGTCTGGGCTGATTGCTGATGGCTGCCTTCTGTCTTACTCCGATCCATACACAAGGCGTTCTTTTCTCTTTTTTCCTTAAATATAGAAAATAAACTGACGTTGACGTGGTGAAGGCGTGTTCTTTTACTACCACGAGTTTGCGATTAAATGTCTAGGAGGGTTATCTACTTTAAATCCGGGTTAATCTTGCTAATCTCCCTGTCAGAGGAAACGTTAAAGGCAACTTTTATTTAACCATCACTCCCATGGTAGTGAAGAGTTAGTATTGACCAGGACCTCCATGCTGACTCAGAGAGCTCAGCATCCAGACCAACCTTCACCTCCTCTCCATGCATAGTGGACTATGGTGTCCTTTTTACCACATTCACCCACAGCGATTAGGGTTAGGGTTAGAATACTAGTTACTGATAACGTTATAGAGGAAAAGTAACTATAAGGTAGTAAACATCTTGGCGATAGATAGTGAGCCGTGGTTGCTGTTAATGTTAGATCGTGTTGGATTGGTAGCACTTTTAAGTCTTTAAAGCAGGGGCGTCCACCGTCCTCTTAATGAAAAAGAATGCACACCGTGCACGTTATTGACCAATCAGAATCAATTATTCTACAAACGTCATTGTAAAGTTGTATGCACGTTATTATAGTCCTATTATTAAAATGTTATAGGCCTACTGCAGCACATGTGTGTGCATAGCTCAAGAAGTGGAGACTGCTTTAGGGTTAGGTATACAAAGTTTAAATCTTTTGTCACGACACACTGCATATGTGCCAAAGTTACAGGCCCCATGCAGGAGTTGCAGGTAAATATATTATACCAGCATTTTTTAGGCATTCAAGGGTATACATTGATAATAATCAATTAAAAACAACATGTTGTTTGGGTGTTCATAATGACACTAACTATTTATAGATGCACATGACATAACCTGCCTGCCTGCAAAGTTATGTCTGTTGTTGTCACCTTCAAAGCCTATTCCAACACTTGGCATCAACAGAGCCCCCTCCTTACTCACATTACCCTGACCATGTCCTGACCATGGCCAAACATAGGGCAAGTATCTGGCAAATAATACTGGATCCAGCAACCAGAGAAGACCTAGAGACCCTCAATGAACTGAATCATGTTTCCCCCTCAGCCTGGGCTCAGACCTGAGCTCCCATCCATCCATCAGGAGTCCAGAATCACCCTGAGCTCAGAACCTCCCCTCCTCCTATCAGGAGCAGAAGCAGCCATTGGGGCGTCTCCCTCGTTATCATGCTGCTATCAGGCTGTCTTCATACTCCGTACTCGTACAGCCCTTACACTACCGTCCTGAAACCAACTGGACAATAACCGTCTGGGTGTGTCTGACTTCAGAATGAGCCCCTCAGGATACGACCGGGGGGGGGGGGGGGGGGGGGGGGGGGGCTTTGAATCTATGTTTGGTAGGGATTATCTGTTACCAGTGGTAACGAGGTAATGATCCTAACCTGATCAGGGCATAAGGAGAGACACACACACACGCACGCACCACACACACACACACACACACACACACACACACACACACACACACACACACACACACACACACACACACACACACACACACACACACACACACACACACACACACACACACACACACACCCTTCTCCTAACATTTCGGATGTAATTTGTTGTGACCTCTCCTAACATTTAGGATCTGCTGTGTTTTGACTTCTCCTAATACCAGGTGAGGTTACAGACCCAGCCGAAAGTTTCCCCCGGCCAGCTCTTACTCTACAAAGGAACTTATGACTGCTTCCACAAGACCATCTCCAAAGAGGTGAACACATGCTACTTTATACAAATCACGCACGCACACGCACACACACACACACACACGCACGCACGCACGCACGCACGCACGCACGCACGCACGCACGCACGCACGCACGCACGCACGCACGCACGCACACACACACACACACACACACACACACTCACACACACACAGAAGCACACACACACACACACACACACACACACACACACACACACACACACACAACACACACACACACACACACACACACACACACACACACACACACACACACACACACACACACACACACACATAAATATTGAAATGCATATGTTGTGTGCATGGTGTGGTATTGTGTGCTTGTTGTGTGTAATGCATGTGTCTCTGCTTGGGTTCAGGGGATCCTGGGCCTGTACAAAGGCATGGGGGCTCCCCTGGCTGGAGTCGCTCCTATGATGGCCATTAGTTTCTTTGGCTTCGGTTTGGGGAAACAGCTTCAGCAAGGCAACTCTGGCAAAGCACTCACGTGAGTACCACCACATACTAGTTATCTACGCTCAGCCATTGTTAAACCGCCTTGTTAAACTGTATCGTCAAGAAGATCAACTCTCCAGCCCCAGGAGGAACTAGACATTGTAAAGGGATGTTTCAGTGCTAGGTTGGCCGGTGGAGAGATGTTGTGGTTTGGTTCTAGTGGTCATCCCGCCACTCTAGCGCCTTCAGTTGCTTTTCGCAGTTGGCCGTTCCTTTGAGCTCGCTGTCTGTTGTCTGACTGATCAGAATAGCAGAACAAGAGTTATTTATAACTGCATGCCTGTTGCCCTCGACTGGCCTGTATCATTGGCCTGTATCTGCCCCACCCCCTGCTGAAGGGTGTGTCAATGCTACACACACAGGGACCTTCTGGTTTTGACAGTTATATTAACATTAGAATATGTCTGTAGACCGTTTGGAGCCATGCCAAGTGATTTGTTAGACTGGACCGCCGGTGATTTGAATTCACCCTGCAGAAGGGTCTCGAGAAGAGCAATACATTTCTTTCTGCTTCTGATACGTTTTTTCGGGAGCCAATCAGCAAGCTGGCGCCTCCCAGGCTCGCGATTGGCCGGTTAAACACAGGGACAACAGGGAAGCGGCGGCACGCAGCCAAATGCGTACAGAGTCAGTTCAGTTGAACTTTACCTGATGATCACTCCTCTTGAGCTGAAGAAAATGACAGCAGCTTCCCCAGACCAACGCGCAATCTACGATGGAGCTTGGTCTAGTGATTTGTACCCATGCATCAGTATACACTTTTTCTAATGTCATTTTATATGATGTGTTATTCCAACTCCAAAATAAACCTAAATGATAAGCTAACAAATACATAAATGATATTTTTCTCATGTGATAGGGTCTCTTACAATATGCAGATGAGTAAATTGATTGAATGAAATTGAAATGTTTTATATAGAAATCCAACACTTAAAGGGTAATTCTTATGTAAAATGGATTTGGGATATGTTTTGTATGATAACGAGTTGAAACGTTCATTTTGGAGCGCAAAAACCGCATATAGACGCTTTCTTCAGTTGGCTGTTTCTAGCCAATTCAATCAAAACGCTATGAACCTGTAACGAAGGGGGCAGTGGTTATGGTAAAAACTAAATTGCTATTTTTAAACCACTTAAAAGGCTAGAAGTAGCCCGACACTTCTTTGGTAGTATAATAAGGATCTTATCATATAAAATGAGGAATTGAGAATTTTGTAAGTGTACAGATTGACGCCATCGACGCCATTTTGTTTTTAAGACTTGATAGGTAGATTGACGAACACAGAGATTGTGACATCCTTCAGCAACACGCAAGCTCCAACCTAAATTAACCATTTTAGATGATTCCCATTATATTACGAAGAAGTGACCGTTCTATGATTGAACTTTCCATTGTTCTCCGTTGTCTTCAGGCCGGTCCAGATCTTCCTGTCGGGCTGCCTAGCGGGGGTGTTGACCACAGTGATAGTGGCTCCAGGGGAGAGGATCAAGTGCTTACTGCAGGTGAGGGTGGATGTTAAAGGGGTAGTTTGGAATTTTGGGCATCGGACCCACATTTCCAATTGAGCCAGTGTGTTATTTATCATTGGAGACCGTTTTCAAAACGTTTCATTCAGAACTTCTAGTTGCAGAGATCGCTGGGGCTAGGCTAGCGCATGAAGACAAGGCAAATAAATGATAACGCCAGACTATTGATGTAAAAAAAACTACCATCGCATTGCATTTAGTTTATACTTCCCAGTAGTTGGTAGCAGGCTACCTAGGTAACCTTGGCACCTACTACTAGGTGTCCCGACTGGAGTGCACTTTTTTACGTTCTGCTGTAGTAAATTGGTTGCTACACAACTAACCTGAGCAAAATAAAATTCCGCCGCAGCTGAGAAAGTAGTCCCTCAAAATGTAAAGTGATCATTGCTATGCAAGGATAGTTTTATATCTAACATTAATCTATCAACACAGAGGAAATTTACATTGATAGTCTGGTGATATAATTTGTTTGCCCCGGGTGTACTGTGGAGTGGGTTTACCAGTTCTTAATAGCAGGCTAGCAGAAACCGTCGACTTGCGCAAGCCTAGCACCAGCGACCTCTGCAACTATAAACTAATAAAGTATCATCAACTGACCTCTGGCTCACTTGGAAATGAGGTCCGATGCCAAAATTACAAACTACCCATATAAAGATCCCATATCACGCTTTTTTAGGACTAAATAGAAACACCCTGTATCTTTCTCACACTGTTAATTTTCTGCAAAACCAATTTCAGCATCAAAAACTGTCTATTTTGTATAATTCCGCATTAAGGCCCGCCTCCCGAGTAGCCCAGTCTGCTGTGATTGGTCAGCATGCCCACTCTGTTAGGATTGGTTTGCATGCGTGTCGGCAAATTCACAGCCCTGAGAAGTTGTAAACATTGCGGGTAGCCGGGAGGTGGGACTTCTGCACTTCAGCCCTGCCACTGCGCAGTCTGACATCATGCTGTTACAGAAGTTAAGTCTGAGCGCAAACAAGCTGTTTCACACACTTATTAAGGGGCGTTATCTGTGGTTTTGAATACTCATCCGGGCTCGAATTTCAATTCTTCGAGCTTAGCAGACGTAAAACATGTATACATAGGTCACATAACAGTAAACCAAAGGGAAAAGTCGAAAAAGCATGAGATCACCCCTTCAACGACCAGTATGTTTTAGCTGCTTTTTGCCTTCATGGACGGGACAGTGAAGCGAGGCAGGGAAGTTAATCAAAGAATAGAGGGAATTACTTGTAGCATAGGACTGCAGGTGGTAATTGAACCTGCATGGCTACAAGGTGTTCTGCCCACATAGTCAGCAGACTGGATGAAAGCTGTCAGGGCCGACCCTGATGCTGTGTGTTTCTGCATGTCTCTGTTGCAGGTGCAGGCTAGCGGTGGAGCAGTTAAATATGCAGGTCCTATTGACTGTGCTCTGAGGCTTTTTAAGGAGCAGGGGATACGCAGTGTCTACAAAGGCACCCTGCTGACTCTGATCAGAGGTACTTAACCAGTGTGTGTGTGTGTGTGTGTGTGTGTGTGTGTGTGTGTGTGGTGTGTGTGTGTGTGTGTGTGTGTGTGTGTGTGTGTGTGTGTGTGTGTGTTTTACTTGCACATATTGAGACAGTATTTACATTGAGTCCAACGGTCACGTGTTCTAGCTCTCTGAACGCTCTGTCTCTCCCAGATGTGCCTTCTAATGGTCTCTATTTCATGACCTATGAAACCCTTAAGAACCTCCTGACTGCAGAGGGTCAAAGGTCAGTCAATGAAATACCAACAATACTAAACTAGGTCAACAAACAGTCCGCACCATCAAAGAGACCTTTGACCTGCTGTTTGCTTCTCTCACAGCGTGTCCCAACTCAGCACTCCCAAGATCATCCTGGCGGGAGGCGTGGCCGGGGTCCTGAACTGGACCATCGCCCTCCCCCCCGACGTGCTGAAGTCCAACTTCCAGACAGGTGAGCTCAGGAAGTAGCACAGGCACCAACGTGGGGGAGTAGACGGATGGCATCATGATCACAGTCATCGGGGGTTTCCACTCAATATTAGTATGAATCCCAATAAATAGGTCAATGTCAGGTTGAGCTATGGTATATGAGCTACATATGGTATATGAAAGTATGTCTAATGCAGATATATTTGAATCACGCCACACTATTCCTAGCCCTCGCAATTTTGATCAAACATGATTGGCAGCATTATCCAAAGAAATACTCGTACACAACGGCACTACATCTGTGCCCGTTCTCAGAGTTTGTGCAAACCCTGTTAATTGTCCGAACCTGCAGCCTATTTCGCAGCAGTTTTCAGAATTTCTTTCAAAAATTTTCCATCCGGAAATTCGACCCTGAGGGTGATTCACTGTTGCCTTACATGCAGACATCTGTGTCGCTCAGACATCAGTAGAATCAACAGGGGGTTAAGGGGGGTGGGCTTGTGAGGGGGGGGATATGGCGTAGGGTCTAGGTTTGCAAGAGGCGGGATAAGTGCGGCCACTGTCACTATAGTTTGTTTTGGTTTGACCACAGACAGCATGGCGGCAGAACGGGCGGAACTGATCACTGACGTGATCATCTTAAATGTTGCTGCAACGATGCATCATATATTCCGTTGCGTTCCACAACATCCAAAGCATCGTTGTGGATGCATAGAAAAAAACAACGTTGAAGAAAGGCGTCGGGAACGACTGCGCTACACAGAGAAATAGATCTTTTTTGCTGTTTAGCCTGCATCGACGGCAGAGAAGGATCCGGGTAGACGGTTGGGTTAGTCTGACATGGTTGTAAATAATAATAATAATAAAAAAAAACATTTTCTATTTTTTTTTTAACCATTCAGCGAACAAAAGGCAACAGGCTGATTATCATTTAGGGCGCCACTCAATGACACGCAGAAGCGTCATCCACACGCGCCCACTCAAGTGGTGTGAGAAATACAGACTTTCTCATCCTGATTCACACATAAGGTTATTTACATTTCCTCCGGAGAAAATATTACCTCAGGGGCAATGTTCAAAGAGATGACAGCAAATGCATCAATATGCCTGCAAGGTTGACATTTATTCAATATCCTTTATAATGGTTGGACTTTACTTACTTACTGCGCTTTATGCCTGCTGGCATGTAGGAAAGCAACAAAGGGATCTCCACTCCTGTCTGTTTTGGGGCGAGCTTTTGGACAGAACTCCAGGTCTGCTTCATGGCTTTCAGTTGTTTCTCCACTGTTGGACACCAGGTTTCTTTGGGTCGTCTTCTCTTTCGCTTGCCTTCCGGTGTCCAGTGTAGGGAAGTTCTTGTAATGTAATCCTGCTCTTTTTCGCATAATGTGTCCAATCCATCTCCACTGCCTTCTTGTTATGATGGTCTCTATACTTTCTTGGTTTGTCCGAGCAAGTAATTGCTGGTTGGAGATGGTGTTAGGCCAGAAGATACGTACGATTATTCTGAGGTTTCTTGTGTGGAATGCAGAGATCTTGGAAAGGTCTTTCTCTGTCATCCTCCAGCATTCAGAGCTGTATAATAAGGTGGAGAGAACACAGCTCTGGTATAACTTTGAGTTTGGTGTTGATGCTGTACTTCGTGGACTTCGATACATTTTTCATCATTCTGAATGTGTTTCCCGCCTTGTTGAGTCGGCTTTTGATGTCATTGCCTGTTCCTCCATCATATCTTACAGTGCTTCCTAGATATGAGAACTCTTCTGTTGTCTTGGGTATATTTATTCCATTTATTTGTATAGGGATTTTGTGTGTTTAAGGTCATCACCTCTGTTTTCTTCAGGCTTATGTTCAGTCCTATTTGTTGTGCAAATCTGTTGACACCGGATGTTTTTTCTTGTATATGTAGGTGTGTATGGGAAATTGTTGGACTTTGGGAACATTTTAATGACGGTGTTTTACCAGTCTGTTTAGTTGGACTTTTTCATCTAGCCACTCATGTTGAAACGTTATGCAGACCATTTTCTGGGGCACCTGCTCTGCCTTTGTTTTCGCCCTGGCAGGCGCGTAGCAACATTGGGCCGACGTAGGCCAGTGCCACTATGATTGACAGCTGGCCCACCCTATCAGAAGCAAAATTTGGCAGTTTGAAATCCAAGGAACGAAAAAAAATAGCATATATTACAATGTCACACAAAAATGTGTGAGATTACTTTTGTTTCAATAAAGTATCATTATGTTACAAATATTTACAGAAATGCTTTTTTTGTTAATTCTGTCCTTAATTCTGATTGGGTGAAGAGATGGCCGCAGCATACTTCTGAGCCCAGACAGACACGCAAAACGACTTGCTGGAGGCTGCGTTGATCGCCGATTAATATAAAGACCAGGCAAAACGTGAGCTTGTAGCCGTCTGCATTCGGTATATTCACTTGTTGGAATTGTCGGTTCCTACTTTAGCATTCATGTCACCAGTTAAGAGAAGAAAGTCGTGGTCGGGTACATTTGAAACCACCATTTGCAGTTGGGACAGAAGATGTTCACAATGGCAGAGGACACCCGGTAAAAGAATGCTGTTACAGAAACTACAATGAGAAATCCTGTGGACATCTGGCCTGTTGTAGACCCCCAAACCCCAGTATGACCCCTTTCGATGAAGGCCGAAAGGAGGTCAAGAGTGAGAAAGAGGGCCTACTAGGGCCTAAAACCAAGATCTGTATTGGAGCATGGAACGTCCGAACCATGTTTGAGACCACCAAGACTTAAGTCCTCAGTGAGATGAAAAGGTACCGCCTGGACATCCTGGGGGATAAGTGACAGTCACTGGACCGGCTCCGGTCGTCAAGTCCTGCATGATGGGTCTGTGATCCTCCATTCTGGCCACGAGAACACCCACCCACATGGTTTAGACATGGTGTAGGAGAAGGACAAAACCTTGCTGGAGTGGGAACCAGTAAGGGAAAGGCCGATCCGAGTACGCGTCAACTCAAAGTACTGTAAACTCACAATATCACAGTGCTATGCACCAACCAACGAGGCTAAGGAGGAAGTCATAGACGACTTGTACAAACAACTGCAAATGGCAGTTTCAAAGGTACCTGAACATAACGTTCTTCTGGTGAAATGAATGCCAAAGTGGGAACCGACAATTCCAAAAACGAGAGGGCAATGGGCAGGCATGGATGTGGTGAAAGAAACAACAATGGTGAACGCCTAATTGATTGTGATGGACAACAACCTGGTCATCAGCGGTACCATCTTCCCACACAAGAACATCCATAAGCTCACATGGCAGTCA
Source organism: Melanogrammus aeglefinus (assembly GCA_900291075.1). NCBI lineage: Eukaryota > Metazoa > Chordata > Actinopteri > Gadiformes > Gadidae > Melanogrammus > Melanogrammus aeglefinus. The sequence goes on from OLKM01002208.1 coordinate 49,011, forward strand.
CCCACCTATCAACCAAATCAACCACATCATCATTAATGGTAAATGGTGCAGGTCAATGCAAGATATTAGAGTTTACCGGGGTTCAGATGCATATAGCGACCACCACCTAAACATTAAACTCAATTTGAAGAAGTCAATCCCAAAAGGCCACCGGCAGAAGACACTGGACATTGCAAAACTGCTTCAGCAGGCCAGAGGCTTCCTTGGAAATGGAAGAAAAACCCACCATAAACAGCAAATGGAATGCTAACAAGACCATATACTCTGAAACAGCACAAAAGGTCCTATCTGGGCAGTCTCATCAGTAAGGAAAGCAGGGCATCAAAATATATCAAAGCAAACATATCAGAGATCAAACATATACAGCCTTAAAATGATGATGCTCCTATAAAACAGCAATGTCAAGTCTGTTCTGCTGTACGGTTCAGAGAGCTGGCGGGTTGTCAAAACAGACATGAAGAGAATGGAAGTGTTCCATAATGGATGCCTCCGACGAATATGCCAGATCTTTTGGTCTACAATGAACTGTACATGAAAACGGGAAGCTGGAGCATCACCAAGGAGACGACGCACAGACGCCTGAAATGGCTAGGGCATGTGTTGAGGACGGAAAAGGACCGCATCACAAAGGTTGCCTTAAGATGGACACCACCAGGCAAAAGAAAACCTGGGGGCCAAAACCACCTGGCGCAGAACTGTGACACAAGAGCTGAAACAGATGAGCCTGTCGTGGGGAGAGGCCCAACATTCTGCCAGGGATCGAATGCAATGGAGGGTGCTCATTGAAGCTTTATGTCCCATAAGGGAAGAAGAGTAGCTGGTTAGTTTTAGTTATAAACCAGTAGTATTATTTCTACTATTTTGGGCAGTGTTCTTTGGTTATCGTGCTTGTGTTTGCATCCCTGATATGTCATTGTGGATACTGGGTTCTGCTTATTATTACACTGGGCTCACTCTGTGAGCTCTGTATCACCTGTCTCAGCTAAGGAACAGAACATTAAAGACACTAAATAGTAGGTAAATAATAAGTTGAAATTACACAAAAAACATTGCAAAACTATACATTGTGTGTGTGTGTGTGTGTGTGTGTGTGTGTGTGTGTGTGTGTGTGTGTGTGTGTGTGTGTGTGTGTGTGTGTGTGTGTGTGTGTGTGTGTGTGTGTGTGTGTGTGTGTGTATATACAGCTGCAGATGGAAAGTATAGAGGTCAAGTAGACGTCCTCAGAACCTTGCTCAGAGAAGACGGACCAAGAGGCCTCTACAAGGGATTCAACGCAGTGTTTCTGCGAGCCTTCCCTGCCAATGCGGTGAGATTGATTTAATTTAGAAATTCCCTCATTCCATAAAAACAGACTCATCTCTTTACTTTGTTTTCTCTTTAAGCCTAAGAGAAGCTCTCATGAATCTCTCTCTCACTCCTCTCTCACTCCTCTCTCTCTCTCTCTCTCTCTCTCTCTCTCTCTCTCTCTCTCTCTCTCTCTCTCTCTCTCTCTCTCTCTCTCTCTCTCTCTCTCTCTCTCTCTCTCTCTCTCTCTCTCACTCTCTCTCTCTCTCTCTCTCTCTCTCTCTCTCTCTCTCTCTCTCTCTCTCTCTCTCTCTCTCTCTCTCTCTCTCTCTCTCTCTCTCTCTACTCCTCACTCTCCACTCTCTCTCACTCTCCAGGCTCTTCTCTCTCACTCTCAGGCCTGTTTCCTGGGGTTTGAGTTTGCGTTAAAAGGATTGGATTGGCTCGCCCCCAGCTGGTGAAACCTGCTCAGCACAACATTACTGGATAAGGGTTGACCTTTTAGTCAATCAGACCAGGCCAAGAGCATGACTTTAGTTAAAGTACTGACTTGTATTTTATATTCTACATGTAGTACAGAGCCATGAGACTATCTACAGTATTATAATCCCGATAGGACATTGTTTGGGGTGGGTTTAGGCCAAATAATAGCACAGTGCATTTATTATTTTCAGGGAAAGGTTCCAGATGTCCAAAGCTACAGGTAATTTTTTAATTGCTCAGGGATGTATAGAACGTGTGATCTGAATTAGATCCTGTAGTAAATGTAAACCTGCTATAATCAGTTTATAATGTATGTCAATGAAATTATTTAAGGTTTTTTGTGTTTCACTGTTGTTTTTTTTAAATCTTTTCCATTCTTCTTTTCCTTTGAAATCTCTTTTTTTTAAACTGAATTTACTGTTTTATCTCAGTTCTGCATTCTGCAATGATAATCATAACCGAGGTCATATACATTTCAAAATTCACAAATCAATAAACAACTTCTCAAAGGAGAGGAATGAAAACGAAATGTATTATACATTTAAAAGAAATGGAAAATAGTAACTACTTTTCTGTGTGTATTTCTTAATCTATTAAAAGTTGGATGATTAATTTTTTCTCGATTGGTCACGTGACCTCACATCGGTGCCAGTGGGCGGGAGCCCAACATAATGAGAGGTCATGTGATCAGGATGGTTCCAGATTCATTTTGTGACGCGTGTCAATGAAAAAAGATGTTACAATAAAGAGCTTTTGTAAACTTTTTTATTCATGAACTTCTTGTTAAGTCAACTATATAGGTCGGTCTACAGGTAGTCTGGGATCAAGTCCTTCTGTGTTACCGCAGAACTTCTGGCGGGAGAAGGTTCAGAGCCTGTGCGGGAAACAAAGACAGAAGATGCCTTGTTTCCTGTTTCATTACCCAGACATCTAATGAGTATACAGTACATCCGAGTGAAAGCTACAAACGCAATTAACTATTTTCAATTGCAAAACCACCAACATATTTATTTTGCTGACCACTTGTTTTTTGTGGAGACAAAAATAACGTAGGCCTAAGGAAGGTTCCTCTGCGTCTTTCCCGTATAGCACCATCTCTCCGTCTTTATTAAATGCGACTGCATCACCTTCTCTCCCATGATGATCAGCATCTCTCGGGTGTCTCTCCAGTTAGAACTACTCATGTTGACATTGCTGTGTGATGTCTCTGTTGTAGAGAAAACACAGCAACACGTCTACCCCAGGAGAGGCCCACCAACGCTCCCTGCCGAGGTCGAGGAGTTGGTGCCTCGGCAGCAGGCAGCGTGGCTCCGGCGGGAGACAATCGCGGGCAACAATCCCTTTGACGTGGAAGGGGAAGAACCAGAGATGTCGGAGAACCCTGGACATCTAAGGTTCCTTTCAAGTTATTTCAGAGTAAAATTAATACAAGTGAGACAGACCTTATATATATATATATATATATATATATATATATATATATATATATATATATATATATATACATACATATATACAGACACAAGAGAAACATGACCATTAACCACGACAACAACATAAACAACAACCACTGACACGTAATACAAGGACACATAAAAGGACATTAGACTTTAGACAGACAAGATATCAACACAGAATGCCCTGGCTACAGATCGCAAGTGCGGCCAGTATTTCACATCAGAATAAATAAATACAATGGGTAAAAAAGATCATGGAGGCTGCGACAGTATTGTGTTCCTTGTTCAGACTCGCTGAGCAGGGGAATTCAAACCTTCTTTTTAGATGTTGGTTTAAAAAGCTGATGGATGTGGAATAAAAGACTGTTTTTTCCTATTTTTGGAGAGGGCTGGGTATCGAATCTATTGGCGCTTTTCCACTACACCTTTCCAGCGCGACTCGCCTCGACTCGCCTCGACTCGCCTCGGTTCTTTTTGCGTTTCCACTAGGGAAAGTACCTGGTACCAGGTACTATTTTAGTACCTGCTCTTCTGGTGAGGTTCCAAGCGAGTCAAGCCGGATTACAAAATGTGACGTCCGACACACTGCTGGCGCTGATTGGTCAGAGAGTGTCGTTCACTCGTCTCATCTTCGGCTTCATACTGCTGTACTGTACGGCTTCCAAAACTCTCCTGTACTTTTCTGTTGTGTTTTGTCTCGCCGCCTGCAGCCTTTTCTGACTATCTTCTTTTGCTTTGTTTGTGACAAAAAGCCACAGAACGAGCAGCAAGTACACCACTGCCTCCATGTCCTCCATTGTTTGTGTTTGTGTCGCGCATAGAACATCCCTTGCGTCACGCAGTTTCGCACCGCCGTGCTATGACGACCCCGCCCACGTTGAGTAGGTACTTTTTGTAATGGAAAAGGAACGTGGCCGAGTCGAGGCGAGTCGAGTCGAGGCGAGTCGAGTCGAGGCGAGTCGAGTCGAGGCGAGTCGAGTCGAGGCGAGTCGAGTCGAGGCGAGTCGAGGCGAGGCGAGTCGAGGCGAGTCGTGCTGGAAAAGTGTAGTGGAAAAGCGCCATATATGTATTGGCCAACTGGCCTACTTGAATATGGGAAGTGTGTACTTTTGATACCTCTGTTCAGAATCCACTGTCTAAGGGCATGGTAAATGCAGTCTGGCTAGATGTAGAATGAAACTTAAACAGCCCTGGGGAGCACTGCAGATGAGAAGAGGGTGATGGTAACAGATTAATGAATAACCAGTCATAACCAACGTAGCCTACATGAAACAGAACTACAACCCCCACAATCCCCGGCTCCTCGTGGAGTTCCGGGTTGGACCTTGTGACCTGGAGCGGTCCACTCCGCATCCTGATCTCTGAGAGGTGAGCCTCATATCTCTAACTTATATCTCCTCCACCTCATAGTGTCATGACAACAAAGACATTAAACATTCAAAGACGATCACAGACATGTGGTAGTTTTAAGGCGGATTTGTGGATGATCTACATTAGCGATGTAATATGCAGCTGGTTTGAGTTAAAGTGTTGTATTGTAACGCAATGGCCGATGCCCACAGAGTTGTGATGCACATTTAAACCCCGTAATCTTCTGCTGTCCAGATATACAACACTGGGTCAACTGCTGATGACCAGGGCACAAGATCTCTTCTGGGTGCTAACGTTATCGTCACATTACTCAAGCTCTTTAAATACTACACGTTCACCTGGAGACACCTGCTGACTTAACCTGTAACCTGTTCTGATTTGACCCTCTCTGTGTATTTCTGGCGATTTAATAAATCTTTAAACACGAAACTAACTCTTAAGACCGCGCATCTGCTTATGTCTACAATACTTAATCTGAGGAGTGTGTGGATTGAAATCCTGGTTTCTCCCACGTTATTCCTTGGGTGCATTATTAAAGAGTTTGATGGCTGAACACTGACCACTGTCTGAATGAAGGGTCTGAACCTCCCTGGGCGAGGTGGATGGATGTAGTGTCGTCGGACGCGGTGTTCTGCGATGCCCCTGGGAGTGAGATGGCCGTTCCCACAGTGCCCTCCTCTGGGCTGGAGGATCTCTGGCTCGCTGATTATGGGCATGGTGGGATCGTACTCCTACTTCTGGACAAGTATGGTTTACACACGCACACGCACACGCACACACACACACGCACACGCACACACACACACACACACACACACACACACACACACACACACACACACACACACACCGAGAAAGGAAATGGTGCTCAATGTTCCCAATGTCTTCTTGTAGAGTACATGAACTACCTGACGGTCCATAATGGAGAGACTCTGTTGGACCTGGTGGACCAGCGACCGGCGGGCACACCCCTGATCACACTGTCCAACCACCAGTCCTGTATGGACGACCCGCACATCTGGGGTAAGGACACAGCAAAAGTCGGACGCTGAAGATAGACATTGACATTCTCTCATGCTCAGGAAAATTAAAAAAAAATGTGACGAAACATTTGTGTGACAGGCCTGCTGCGGCCCAGGCAGCTATGGAACTTCAGGAAGATGCGATGGTTAGTAAGACTTTCTTGAGATCCCATTATTACACACGCACGGTAATCTATGGTTGTTGGTTGATTTGTAATGTTTGTGGCTTTCCATTGGGCAGGACTCCAGCAGCATCAGACATCTGTTTCACTAAAGAGCTCCACTCCCGATTCTTCAGTCGGGGAAAGTGTGTTCCTGTGTGTCGAGGTGAAGGGGGGGTGGGGTAGCACCTCTATGTGCACAACGTTACTTAATACAGTAGTGTTTCTTAGTTTAAAAAATATTGATTTTGATATGGACAATTAGCCAATGTCCCATCATATCAAAGTGCTTATATGATGGGTTATTACCACTGTTTGTAACAGTTGTTCTACTTGCTAGAGTTTCATGTTAATCAAGTTAATCACATCATTACTGATACCGAGAAAAAACTATATTTAAGATTTATTGCAATATTATAAAAAGCATAATCCTTGTCATGATGTCATGTACTCCCATATCAACAATATTATATTGATGATAAAAGCCTGCTCTACGGAATAAGGGTCTTAACGTAGTTCTAACGGAGGCGTATTGGTGGTTCCAGGGGATGGAGTTTACCAGAAGGGCATGGATTTCATCCTGGAGCGCCTGAATAAAGGGGAATGGGTGCACATCTTCCCAGAGGGTAAGGAGCCCTGTTCTGAACATCTCTCTTTTATCTTGACGCTTTCCTCTTAACAACGTCTTTCACTTGCCTTTGTTCATCTAATAGGTAAGATCAACATGACTGAAGAGCTGATCCGGATCAAATGGGGTGCGTTTGAACATTATTGGTATCCTTTCGGTTCTCTCTTCAGTCTTTTTAAAGCAGCCTGTGGCTCTAATGTTGATCGTGGTGCTCGTTTGTCTTATTATTATTTTAGAAATACTGTGTAATAAGTGGTGTCGGGTGATATGTAAATGATTTGTTGTTTGCAGGTGTGGGTCGGCTGATAGCAGAGTGCTCCGTTAACCCCATCATATTACCTCTGTGGCACGTGGGTCAGTAGCACCTCGTTAAAAAACATTCTGATTGGTTGGAAATGGAAATCCTGTTTTTACATTAAAAGTAAAAAGGACATGCATTAAAACAGAATATTTTTCGAAAATAACGGCAGGTGAATGTATGAAATGATTATGAAGACTTGAGTTTAGCTATTGGCCTCTCTCCTCTCGGTCTCTAGGTATGAGTGACGTTCTGCCAAATGTGGCGCCATACATCCCTCAGACCGGTAAGGTAAGCTGCTCTCTGGAACCTCTTAAGTTCATTAGGATTTCCATAGGGAGTTATCAACAAGCACACACCAAAACATGGTCGCCATTTGATGGGCCGACAACCAATCAGAGCAATGGTGTGAAAGCGTGCTGAGGAAAATACAGCAGACACATCTTTCTTATCAAACTCTAGGTGCAATTGTTGGTTCTTCTTTTAGAGAAAATATACTGTCCAGTTTGTTTAATACTGTCGTATTGTCAACAGACTATTCCAAAGCAGTTTACTTCCTTAATAGCACTGGGTATGGTTTATTATTATTATTATTAAGTAAAGCATGCCATTAGCACCAAACCACGGAGGAATGGAATTTGATCCGACAGGACTCAAGGCTTTATTTCAGGGGTGTTGACTGAACACATGATTCCATTCGCAGTGTAGAACAGGTGAATCACATGACTTTGTAAATGAGCTCGAGCAGGTGGTTTACAGGTGAATCATATGATTAAGTAAACTAGGTTGCTTCATTTCCTGTTTTCCAGAAGATCACAGTGCTGGTGGGGAAGGCCTTCAGTGTGGGAGGACCTGGTGGAGACGCTTAGGGCAGAAAACCAGAGCCAGGTGAAAGTCAAACAAGGTCTAACACCGCCTCGGGAAAAAGATAAATAAAGGAACAAATGCTGATATGTTCTTTCCATCCTGCCTTCCTTAGTTGGTGATGCGAAAGGTCCTGACGGATTTCATCCAGGGGGAGTTCCACAGTCTGAAAGCCCAGGCAGAGGCGCTCCATGGGCAAATACAGACCAGATCTTAAGACCCCTCCTTGAGGAGCTGCACGGCCTTGGGGAGGATCTGAGGAAGACTAGTGGGCACACTGATGCTGATGCAGACCTCCCTCCTCAGATCAAACACTGGTACCTGGTACCTCTATGGACCGTAGGCTGGGTTTACCGCCAGGAGACCCAGCCATGCAGAACAATTACTACTCAGGAAGTTTGGAAGTGCTAGTACCACATTTGATCACGACATTTAGCGCTACCTGGGACATGCCTACCAGGTGCATGCCTACCAGGTACATGCCTACCAGGTAGCCACCTGGCCATCTTCAAGGAGGTCTTTTATATAAAATGTACATTTTTTGCAATATGGTTCACTTTGCAAATCAGTTGATAAACAATACTTTCTGAGTAGCAGTTCTGATGTTTTTTTAATTATTATTATTATTATTATTATTATTATTATTATTATTATTATTATTATTATTATTATTATTATATTCTAAATAATTGATTTGGAAAAAATTTAAAAAATGTACATGATTCATTTTCTTCAGACCAGTCAATATTGTAACAACTAAGTGAATTTCTACATTATAAGTGCTGGAAAAGAAGATGGTTAGTTGTGTTTAAACTTGAAGCATGTGTAGGGTTACCTCTTGCGTCACATGACGTTTCTTACTGGGCTGCTGTCCGCCTGCACCCTTTGTGAGATGTATTCAATCACACAAGGGATTGACGGCTTTATTTAATGATGAACTGAAAAGAGATCCATACGTTTGAGAAAGAATGTAAGGATTATGGTTGGAAAAATGTAGTGATGAACATACTCTGAAGGGGGTCATTAAATTACCTGTGGTATTTTCTCATGCTATCTTCTCATGCTATCTCGTCTGGCAGCTGAATCAACCACACACAATCTTGTATCTCAATTATTGCTGGACAGTATTCATCTGTTTGGACCACACACGACAGTTGTACAAAACCAAACGGTAACAATACCATCTCTTTTTAGATATGTTTTGCACCTCTTTTGAATAGATTTGTTGACCCCTATATTGTAGTGCTCTCCCTAGTTAGAGATAGGGTCCCAAGGTGGAACTGGGGTACTTGACCAACATATTGCCTTATTATTGCCACACTACATACACTTGCCAATAAAGAACTTGACCAGATGTTTTCAAAGTGATTTTTTTCCATGGTATCTTTTTGCAAAAAAGAAAGTTATTTTTTAAGCGGTTTTTTTTCAGGCTTTTCTCCTACCAACAATTTAAAGAAGAGACTTATGTTATTGGGAGAACAAACGTGTGCTCTTGGGGAGAACAGACTTGTACGGTCAACAAAACAAGTGAGACTCAGCTGATTCCTCCTCAGCGTTACACCTATAGGCTAATGGTAAAGAGCAAAGGAACCCACAATTAGACAATTAGAAAAAAAGTGTTTCGGGCTGAGAGTGAGTGCAGGAAGGATGGGGCCGTGTAACGACCCACTGCAACTTTGCGGTAGGCTACTGTTTGAAAACCGTTGCGTATGCAACGTAGCCTACACGTTTTTGGAGCCTATTGCAAAAAATGTAGGATTTTACTCAAAATAAGTCACTATGTGTACTATATAGTTACTATAACCCAGATCTATCATCGGTTTTGTGTTGGTCTATCCCATGATCTGAACATTACACAGATAACTCGGAGGATGGATGGATAACTCGGGAGTATGGATAGATAACTCGGAGGATGGATGGATAACTCGGGAGGATGGATGGATAACTCGGGAGGATGGATGGATCCTCCGGCACCACGTGACCTGTAGTGACGTCACCCGTGTCAAGTGCGTTCTGAAGATGGCGACCAGGAAGATGCGGCTCTTCTCCAGCATCTCGGCCTCGTTTGCCGTTTTATTCACCTTTTTCAATACGGGGAGATGCGACGAGCAGGTGCCCTTAATGCTGTGGACCAGCGAAGGGTGGGTGTCGTTGTGTATTTATGTCCTCTAGTGACCTTCGCTGTGTGCAGCAGCTAGCGGCGGGCTAACTCATAACGCCTCAAGAACGACGACCGCAGTATGCACTGCCGAAATATTATATTATTTGTAACCTTTGAGTACCGAGCCCGTTGTATAACCATTGCATTAGATTAATTTGTTTCATACATTATTGGTGCTTATTAATAATCGAATGATGAAAATGCCAACGTAGGAAGGGGTCTTGTTGTCCAGCAGCCCATCACCGATTAAAAAATGTATGTATGTATGCATGTATTTCCTGTGTGTATGTATTTATGTATGTATGTTTGTACTGTATGTATGTTTGCCTATTATGTCCCCCAATGCACTCTTGATCTCCCCTGGAAGGAGAGGCTATATATATTAAATCAATAAAAATACAATTTTATTGAATTCTTGCTGACATTGATGGTCTCTGTCCACCAGGACCTCCCTGCCGTCCCAGTCCCCCCCCGCCGCGGGTCACATCGTGAGACGTGACCAGCTGGAAGCCTACCTGCACACAGCCCTCGGGTCAGGCCCGCGGAATGTACTGCTCTTCCTCCAGGACAAGGTATGGTCAGGACTAGGGACACTCATACCAGGGTACGGTCAGGACTAGGGAACACCATACCAGGGTACGGTCAGGACTAGGGAACACCATACCAGGGTACGGTCAGGACTAGGGAACACCATACCAGGGTACGGTGAGGACTAGGGAACGCCATACCAGGGTACGGTCAGGACTAGAGAACGCCATACCAGGGTACGGTCAGGACTAGGGACGCTCATACCAGGGTACGGTCAGGACTAGGGACAAATAATACCAGGGTGTGCTAAATGGGGACCAGGCAAACTTATACTAGGCTGTGCTAGATGAGGACCAGCAACGCTCATACCAGGGTAGAGGAGTACCAGGGACGCTCATACCAGGGTAGAGGAGTACCAGGGACGCTCATACCAGGGTAGAGGAGTACCAGGGACGCTCATACCAGGGTAGGCTAGATGAGGACTATCAACATAGCGGCCGTTTTGTGAATGTTCCTGTCTGATTCAGAGGTATATCCCTCTTTCTCTTTTGAACAGAGCCAGAGGTTAAAGTCATATTAAATGTGTTTCTGCTCTCTGTTCATCCTCAGATGAGCATTGAGGACTTCACTATTTACGGAGGGGCCTTTGGAAACAAGCAGGACACTGCTTTCCGAAATCTTGAGGTAAGATGTGTTCCCACTCTGTCCTGTTGTGAAATGGGATCCTGATCTG
>OLKM01002208.1:62500-75000 GCA_900291075.1 Melanogrammus aeglefinus
TTCCGCAGCACAGTGTCCCCGTCACTGCACTGGGGCTTCGGGATTGAGGTTAAGGCCAGAAGGCAGAGTGCCACCTACTGGCCACCACCCCACACCACACCACTTACAGCACCTGGTATCCCCAGGCGGTCTCCCATCCAAGTACGAACCAGGCCCCCGACCACGCTTAGCTCCCGAGATCAGACGAGTTTGGGCGTGTCCATGGTGATAAGGCCGTCAAATGTTATTCAAACGTTTGGTTCTTCTCTCTCCCCTTCCATCTGCTGCCCCGGCTGCTTCTTGCCAGGCTGGTTCTGAACTACGAAGATGTGCTCGGCCACCGTAACTTCAAACTGATGTGAGTGAGAAAACCCCCGGTGCCCGTAGAGACACCCCCTTCATGTATCCCACCCTCACGGCGGGAGTTTGTCCTCCCAACATTGTTTGACTGCTGATGGTGCGTGCGTGTGCGTGTGTCGCGCAGCTTCGCCATGAGCCAGCGCCACTACACGGTGTCGGCCCGCCGCTGGTTCACCATGGACCAGGTGGAGCTGGAGTACGACGGGACCAAAGCCACCTTCAACGGCAGCCGCAGCATCTACGCCCCCGCCGAGTACTCGTACCGCTGCGACTCGGTCAGCAGCTTCCGCTGGCCGGCGCTGGTCCCCCGCTCGGCCAAGGACCCGGCCAACCAATGGAGGGTGTCCTTTGAGGACTTCCAGGTACGCACTGGGGGAGACGCTGCAGTAGCACGGGGGGCAGAAGGGAGGGAAGCTCGAGGATGACGACGACGACGACGACGACTATCGTCTCCCTGCCCTCCTCCATCTCAATTGAATTGAATTCAAAAAGCCTTTATTGGTATTAGGAACAAACATTTACATGGCCAAAGTAGGTAATAAAGAGATCATAGTATTAAATGTTAAATACAAAATATATATATACATATCAGACGACGTTACACTATTAAATACTCAATATGTAAAAAGTAAAATGTGGGATGATGTAAAAATTCCAGTACCTCCTATAATAAACAGATAAATTAAAGATATACTGTACAAACAGAGTATTTACAATGTGGAGGACGTGTGCGCTTTGCAATGATTGTGGATAAAGTGAGTCCAGGGGGCTGATTCAGAGTTTGAGGTCCTTTTCTCATCAGGTGATGAATCTGGCTGCTGGGATGGCACATGGTTGTGTTCCTCCCCACAGATCTGTCAGTGGGAGGGCCCTTTTAAAGCCCCTTTGCATGCCTTTGTGCCTCCCTACAGATCCAGGGCTTCAACGTCTCGGGACAGGACTTCTCCTACGCCAGCGACTGTGCGGGCTTCTTCACCCCGGGCATCTGGATGGGCCTGATGAGCAGCCTGCTCATGGTGCTGGTGCTCACCTACGGCCTGCACATGATCATGCAGCTGCGCACCATGGACCGCTTCGACGACCCCAAGGGCTCCGCCATCTCTGTGCCCCTGACGGAGTGATCTCACCTCCGGGCCCAGGCCCAGGGCCCTGAGGGCCCTCCGGGGCCCTCCCAGTGCTCCCTGCTTACATTCCCTCTTCATTCCTCTTAGGTGTAACACAAGAGTATAACAAAATGCTGTTTTGAATAAGGGCATTGTGTTGGGGGCGTGTGCAGCCAGCCCTCCCCACATGGAGGGTTACCACTGCATATTAAGGGGAACAGAAATACACAGCATACCTTTAAAATAGCTATTTATTGGATGTGTTGTTTGAGGTGTTTTCTGTGTTTACATTAGTGTTAACTTGATGTGTAAACTTAAGTTGTATTTATTTATTTATTTTGAATGTCTCATTGAGGTAACACACAAGATGTCTCTGTTGAGGGGATTCCTAGTTTACAATAGTGTATTAATGGTGATGTCCTGTAACAAGGGAGGTTTGAGTAACACACTGGAAGTGACCAAGAAAATGTACAATTTAGCTAAAGGTTGATGGTACTATTTCGCTCAAATCACCCATTTAAAGCACTTGCAGCTGTTTTGTATTTGGTTTCTTTGATGTATGAATTGTGGTGAATGCTGTACTTAAGAGGTCCTGGATGTGGTTTTGTGTTGTGAAACTCAATAAATGTGTGGAGGACGATCAGGGCTCAGAGATCCTCCCCGTGCATATATTCAACACGGTCAACTGTCCCGACAAACAGCTCTCTTTCTTACCTGAGCTGTACTTCTGTCCACTGGTGATTTTTGGACCAGGAACCCTGTATAATAATTAATGCTTTGGCTATTAAGTGCAATATAAATGTTTGCCGTATCATAAGTTTAAATTTGGCCCCTGCTCTCTACCATTGGTCTGGCGAGCGAGTGACCCTTTGCCCCTGATGAAAGCCTTCTACACAAACCGTCAGGCTGCAAGTCGCAGCCCCAAGGGGGTCCCTGACGGCGCCTCGTCCGCAGGAGAGGGGCCAAAGACGGGAAGCTGCCGGAGACATCCCACCATCTCCAGAGCACCAACCTACCTTGTCAGGCAAGCAGGCCATGCTGAAGGTGCAAGGAGGTCCAGGACCTCCCCTCTCCCCTCTCAAGGAAGTGGAACATGAGGGTGGACCTCAAAGAGCCGCTGAGGTTCCCCAAGGAACTCACGATAACATCTCTGGCCAGCGGCGCCGCGGTCCACCTTCTCCGGGAGGGGGGGAGAGGAGCGCCGTACTCGGAGCTGGCTGCTGAAAGGATGAAGTCAGCCATATAGGTCTGGATTGTCTACTCAAATATATTCCGATTTTTTTTGAGGTCTTAACCACTTCAATTGTTCCATGCCACTACATTTTATAGCACACTAATTCAGATCTTTTTTGATGTTATTTTATTAATTTAGGCTTTTTAGAATAGTGTAGATTTTCAGAAATGAAGTTAAATCTAAAAACCATATACCTTTATATTGGGTATGATTCACATGATATCAAGTCACCTCTTTAAACTTTCTAAAAACATTAATACTTTGGATACCCGGAGTTACTAGATCTCAGATTATGTTCTAGAAAATATAGTCGTTAACAAGGGACGGAAATGTTAATACATTGAATGTGTTTTTTGTACATATTCGATACAAATTGCGATGGCTAATTCAAAGAAAGCTATTTTAATGGTCCCAATGCCTTTATAAATGAACTGACACTGTCCGAGCTAATTCGAGTGGTAGAACATGAGCTGGCTCTGGTCACTGCTGGCGACAGCAATATAACCAAGAAAATCCAGCACACTGACCGTTACTGGTTTGCTTCAACATGTTCTCCGGCAAAGATCTGACCTCTACTTCATTTCGGGAGGCCTGGTACATCCATGATAACTGTGATAGATTAGTATTGAAGGTCTAATGGTCTAGCAGCCAGCAACAACCAAGGACTCTTCGGAGGCTGGCTAACACATACCTTAGCAAAACATATTAGTTTGATCTACACATGCCTCACCATTATAAAAATGTCTTGCATGACAAGAGTAGTTTAATTTCATGTGAAAATGCTCAGGGCTGAAGGCTGGCCCTGTGCTGTCCATAGCACTGAGCTGATGCAAAATAGGCTTAATTTAATTTTACAGTCAGAGTTTAGGAAGGTATTTTAAGTAGAACTACGCTGATAAACGAGTGACGGGCATTTAACTTGCACTGCTCTTTGGATCATCAAGGTTGACTGTTTGGAAGAGTTTCTGCATTCCCTCAAGCGTGGCAACTGCAAAAAGTGCAATTCGTTCTCTTCCAATACCCATTTCGTAATGAATGGAAAGTAAAATATGAATTATCTAAAATATAAATGCATAAATATTTAGATTCTAAAGTAAATTAAGATGGTTGAAAGCACAGAACAAATCAACTGCTTTCCCCCAGGTGTAATGTCTACATGTATCCATCCTGTTGGTTTCTCAGCCAGGTCTGAAATGTAAAACCAAACGAAGGGCAAGGCTACGGCCACATTCACATCAGTCAAGTATTAGGGTTTTTTCACAATGCCAGAAACAAGTCTGGTATAAAAAAAGAAAGAAAAGGAATACGAGCAGGGCCATGAGCACGATGTGCTGTTAAGAGTCAATGGAAAGACGACCAAAGGTAGGTTGTTATCAAAGCCACTTTAATAGGTTGGTAACGTGGCCTCAGAGCCAGCAGCAGCTCTAGTTGGCGTGCAGGGCCTTCCACCGGGTCAGAGGCCCTCTGCTGGGGATGTACTTCACCCCACAGCCGTCGGAGATCAGACGTTTCTCAGCCATCATCTCATCGAAGTCTGTTGCGTTGAACTTGGTGAAGCCGTACTTCTTGGAGATGTGAATCTGAGGGCAGAGATCATTCAGGTTAGATCAGAAGGATTTTTCATGTGGAAGATGAGCACCTATTACTCCCCACATTGTATCAAGTGTACACTTTAAGATCCTTGTGGATTTGTCTCAATAATCCCTTTAAAGCACCGAATGGCTGAGGACACACAGAAACTAAAGACTCGAAGTGTATTCAGTCCTTTGGACTCCAGACACGCACCGAGCGCGATAATGGTCAGCTTAATAGACTGCACAATCTGATGAAAAGGTGCAGAAGATTACAAACCTTCTGGCGTCCAGGGAACTTGAACTTGGCTCTGCGGAGAGCTTCGACCACATGTTCCTTGTTGTTGGCCTTGGTGCGCACGGACATGATGACCTGTCCGATGCGCACGCGAGCCACGGTCCCCAGGGGCTTCCCGAAGGCACCACGCATCCCAGTCTGGAGCCTACACGGGACAACAGTCAGTGAACACCTTCAACAACATCTGGATTCACAACTGGGACTATTGTGGAAGACATGCACGTTATTTAACCCCGGGAGGGACATTATAGGTTCCAATAACCTGACTGAACTGAGGCGATGCCATGCTTTGTTGGCATCGCCATGCTTTCCAGACACTTAAGCATCTCAAACCTTAGAACTCACCTATCAGCTCCAGCACAGGACAACATTTTGTTGATGCGGATGACGTGGAAGGGGTGGAGCCGTACGCGGATGTGGAACCCATCCTTACCACAGGTCTTCACCATGTACTTGTTGGCGCAGATACGAGCGGCCTCCAGAGCTGCACGCACAGAGGGGCCTTTTAGTCACATGGTTTTGATTGACCGGTGGTCCTGCCTGTCAAATCCATCTAAACTCTGTCTTTATACGTCTTGGTTCAATTTCTAACATGGTTCACAGCTTCTCCATCACTCACCTTCTGAGGACAGCTGCTCGTACTCGTCAGAGACCATGTGCCCACACAGAGGGAACTCATCGACCTTGGCCTTCTTCCTGCCCAAGTCAAAGATTCTGATCTTAGGGTCTGAGTGAAACAAAAGAACATAATATTGTTATAAATATTGTTTACAATTACGGTTGGAGGATAAAACAAAAACGTTCTCAAACTGTCTCAATGGTCCCTTTAAAGGACTCAGCACCACCCGGCTGAGGACATACACAAACCAAAGACTCGCTGTCTGCAGCCTTTGCACACCGGGACCGCACTGGCAGCAGAACCGGGAAGCTTAATAAGACGGCAATGTTGAATTGACATGACAGACCAAGACCCAGAATGATGGGTTGATTCACAGTCAAGCTACTCACCGGGGACACCCCTACAGAAACGGGACTTGGGGTATGGCTTGTTCTTGCAGTATCTGTAACTATAGGAAATAAACTGTCAGAACGTGTACTTGCTTACGAACCACAACAGAATACAATCTCACCACTCTTCCAATGACATTTGCAATATCTAACTGCGCTAGATAATCAGATTCCGATGTGAGGAGACCCTCGTGTTGGATTTCTACATCATTTATCAATGGCATAAGACTAAAAAACCGGTTGCCATCAGATTCCTGGTTTTATCATTTTTAAACATCCTAATGCCATGGCTTTTGGTCATGTAGCTACATGCTAGCATGTGTTAGCTTAGCGCCACTACTTTAGTTATTCCAACCTGGTTTTATCATTTTTAAACATCGTAATGCCATGGCTTTTGGTCATGTAGCTACATGCTAGCATGTGTTAGCTTAGCGCCACTACTTTAGTTATTCCAACCAAGACCATAGTATTTCGTGGATTTATATACCCATTTGAGTTCCATTCCATGAACATCCCACCAAGGCAGTGGGCCGTGTGGACATGTAGCCCAGCTAGACGACGGACCGCGGACCACATGGAGGGCCGCGACCGCCTCCATTTCCCCACATAAACGGATCACGCGGTGTTTCTAGTGTTTTTATAACTTACCACCGGGCTGGACGGCGGCCCATGGTTGCGATCTGTAAAGCAACAAATACGATATATGTTAGAGTGCTAAATCTAAACAACTAAATCAGAAACGCTTTTATTATTCCAATTTTTTGAAGAGTGTCGGAAAAGGAGCTGCCACCACGCACTCACCTAATGGAGGAAAGGAAGTCCACAGTACTTCCGCTGCCTCATATCCGGCAGAAAACCCACGGACGTAACTTTACTGACATATCGGTTTTTTTTTTATTTTGATGTATATTTTGGTTGTTAACAAGTAGTTGAAATATACAATTATTTCATTATATACTTTCATTTTGACCTATTTCAAATAACTATATATTGTTTTATAATTTCGAAAGAATGCCGGGCAGTACTGTGAATTATTCTAGAGGGCGACAGAGTAAAAAGTCAGATGTGACCAGTGTTGCCAGATTGGGCCAGATTTTTGAGAGGTATCCTGTCTGCGCGCTCTGTATTCTAGCACAGGCTTTTTCATACTGTGAGGCGCGCTTCCCATAGGGGCTCCAGATTTCCTCCAGTAGGGCCGAGCTCTCTGAGTGGCCAACGACGTGCGTCGCGACGTAGGTCGCATTGGTCGCGTCGCAGGTCGCATTGGTCGCTGTGTTGGTCGCTGCTTTCAGTCGCTGTGGTCGCTGGCTGCCTCGGTCGCTCAAAGTCTATGGGCGGTCCTTAATCAGTTAATTTGCATGTTATTAACGGGTTTTTTGCGACAGTTGAAGTACCAGAAAGCCATGCTCTCTGGCGAAAGCTCCCTACAGCTCTTTATTGCAAAATATTATTTTTATATTGAAGTAGGCCTACAGTTTTAAATGATGAAATCGTTGGTCTATCAGTGTCAATGAAAATGTATTAGTTGTAATTTGGGGCGTATTCAAATAATGTATTTTATATCGTATGTAGGCCTATATATATAGGCCTATTTGTTGTGTTAAATGTCATTAAGCTTAATAAGGTATATTACGCAAAAAAGCACTTTGTTATAGAGTGATATATTAGTTGTAATTTGGGCGTATTGAAGTAATGTATTTTAGAAATTATACATAGCCTATTTGTTTTGTTAAATGTCATTAAGACTAATAAGGTATGTTATGTAGTTTTTCATTACAGAATGATATAGTTTTATATAAATGCAACAAGCAACTGTTAATGCCACAGTGGTAGGATACAAGCGGTAGAGACGCTAGGTTAGTAGGCCTAATCAAGAAGGAGTGTTCGATTCTTTTCGATTCTTTCTTTCCATGGCCAAGTAATTCTTAGCTCATTTACTCAAACTTATTGACGCATCGGCCTCTTTCATTTTAACATTTTTGTATGATTTAGTATGATGGTATGATAATTATACGACGTAATGTCGGGCTGCGACGCTGGCTGGGATCGGTTGGCTGACTGCCGCTGGCCACTGGCCGCTAGCTGCGGCTGGCCGCTGGCTGCCGCTGGCCGCTGGCTGCCGCTGGCTGCCGCTGGCTGCCGCTGGCCGCTGTGCCGCTGGCCGCTGGCTGCCGCTGGCCGCTGGCTGCCGCTGGCCGCTGGCTGCCGCTGGCCGCTGGCTGCCGCTGGCCGCTGGCTGCGGCTGGCAGCTCTGGCAGGCTGAGCGACTAGGTCGCGACCACAAAAGCGTCACAACCCTTTTGGCGGTAAATAGGTCGCAACCAACCAGAGGTATGGCTGAATGAGCGACCTGTGGCAGCCAGCCATTCACCATGGCTGCTACCGTAACAAAAAAAGTTATCAGTTAACAGAATAGATATACGTGCATCAGTGTAATAAAAGCGTAGGCCTACATACAATAATATATAGCTTAGATATTATTAGACCAATAGGCCTTTTTATAATATATATAAATAAATTCGCCTATTGGTCTTTCCATCTATATTTAATTAATTTTAAATTAACTTTGTAATACAGTGATGTGTACTAATGTATATTGATTATATTGTATAGCCTATTGGTTTGTTAAATGTCTGACTAATAAAATATTCTATGAAGAATTGTAGTGTAATATAGGCCTACTTTGATAGCCTACAAGTTTTACAATGTTGTACAACAGTCACAGTGGTGTAAGTGGTAGTAACGCTTGGTTAGTAGCCTGATCAAGAGGTTCTCTGTTCGGATCTCTCCACGGTCAGAAAGATCTTTGCTCTTTTAGTCAAACTTACTGACGCAATCGGCCGCTTTCATTTCAACAGTTTAGTTTGATTTAGTACGATGGTATGATAATTATACGACGTAATGTCGGGCTGCGACGCTGGCTGGGGTCGGTTGGCTGACTGCCGCCGGCTGCCACTGGCCGCCGGCTGCCACTGGCCGCCGGCTGCCACTGGCCGCCGGCTGCCACTGGCCGCCGGCTGCCACTGGCCGCCGGCTGCCACTGGCCGCCGGCTGCCACTGGCCGCCGGCTGCCACTGGCAGCTCTGGCAGGCTGAGCGACTAGGTCGCGACCATAAAAGCGTCACGACCTATTTGCCGTCAAAAGGGTCGTGACGCTTTTATGGTCGCGACCTAGTCGCTCAGCCTGCCAGAGCTGCAAGCGGCAGCCAGCAGCCAGCGGCCAGCGGCAGCCGGCCAACCGACACCAGCCAGCGTCGCAGGCTGGTGCCTGCGACGCTCATACCATCGTACTAAATCATACTAAAATGTTGAAATGAAAGCGGCCGATTGCGTCAGTAAGTTTGACTAAAAGAGCAAATATCTTTCTGTCCGTGGAGGGAACCGAACAGTCAACCCCTTGATTAGCCTACTAACTAAGCATTAGGCCTACTACCACTTAATTACACCACCGTCACTTTTTTGTTTGTAACTGTAAAACTTTCTTGATAGAATATTTTATTAGTCAGACATTTAACAAACCAATAGGCTATACAATATAATCAATATACATTTGTACACATCACTGTATTACAAAGTTAATTTAAAATTAATTAAATATAGATGGATAGACCAATAGGCATATTTATTTATATAGGCCTACATTATAAAAAAGGCCTATTGGTCTATCAATATCTAAGCTATATATTATTGTATGTACGTTTTTATTAGACTGACGCACGTATATTGTTTCTGTTCAATGAGATGTTAACTGATAACATAGGCTTTTGGTTATGGTAGCAGCCATGGCGACAATGGCTGGCTGCCACAGGTCGCTCATTCAGCCATAGGCCTACCTCTGGTTGGTTGCGACCTATTTACCTCTGGTTGGTTGCGACCTATTTGCCGCCAAAAGGGTCGTGACGCTTTTATGGTCGCGACCTAGTCGCTCAGCCTGCGGCCAGTGGCAGCCGCGGCGGCCAGTGGCAGCCGGCGGCCAGTGGCCAGCCGCGGCGGCCAGTGGCAGCCGCGGCGGCCAGTGGCCAGCGGCGCGGCGGCCAGTGGCACGCCGGCGGCCAGTGGCAGCCGGCGGCCAGTGGCCGCCGGCGGCCAGTGGCAGCCGGCGGCCAGTGGCAGCCGGCGGCCAGTGGCAAGCCGGCGGCCAGTGGCAGCCGGCGGCCAGTGGCAGCCGGCGGCCAGTGGCAGCCGGCGGCCAGTGGCAGCCGGCGGCCAGTGGCAGCCGGCGGCCAGTGGCCAGCGGCAGTCAGCCAACCGACCCCAGCCAGCGTCGCAGATAATTATACATTACGTCGTATAATTATTATACCATCGTACTAAATCATACAAAAAATTTAAAATGATAGAGGCCGATACGTCAATACGTTTGAGTAAATGAGCTAAGAATTACTAGGCCATGGAAAGAATCGATCACTCCTTCTTGATTACTAACCTAGCGTCTCTACCGCTTGTACCACTGGGGCAATAACAGGTGCTTGTTGCATTTATATAAAACGATATCGCTCTGTAATGAAAAACTGTAGGCCTGCATAACATACCTTATTAGTCTTAATCACATTTAACAAAACAAATAGGCTATGTATAATTTCTAAAATACATTATTTCAATACGCCCAAATTATAACTAATAGGCCTAATATATCATTCTGTAGGCATAACGAAGTGCTTTGTGCGTAATATACCTTATTAAGCTTAATGACATTTAACAAAACAAATATAGGCCTACATATAAGATGGATGGATGGATGGATGAATACGCCCCAAATTACAACTAATACATTTTCATTGATACTGATAGACCAACGATTTCATCATTTAAAACTATAGGCCTACTTCAATATAAAAATAATATTTGCAATAAAGAGCTGTAGGAAGCTTTCGCCAGAGAGCATGGCTTTCTGGTACTTCAACTGTCGCAAAAACCCGTTAATAACATGCAAATTAACTGATTAAGGACCGCCCATAGACTTTGAGCGACCGAGCCAGCCAGCGACCACAGCGGCTGAAAGCAGCCAGACGAGCGACCAACACAGCGACCAATGCGACCTACGACGCGACCAATGCGACCTACGACGCGACCAATGCGACCTACGTCGCGACCAATGCGACCTACGTCGCGACGCACGTCGTCGGCCACTCAGAGAGCTCGGCCTTCCTCAGTTTTTCAGTGATGTGAGAAAAATACAAAAATAAAAATCCTCCCTGCAACAGCCCCCTGTGCGCATTAAAGACGCAAGCTCAGTAAAGATAGAGGTGAGACAAAAATGAGGCTAAACTTGCAGTTTACAGATAGATTTAAATACAGATAAAGATGTTCAAATCTGTTAAAAAATATGTTTAAAAAGTGTGTGTGTGTGTGTGTGTGTGTGTGTGTGTGTGTGTGTGTGTGTGTGTGTGTGTGTGTGTGTGTGTGTGTGTGTGTGTGTGTGTGTGTGGTGTGTGTGTGTGTGTGTGGTGTGTGGGAGGGGTGGGCACTGTTTATTTGTTCTCTGAGGAGGGGGGGGGGGGGCTAAGTGTCTCACATCTAGCACATGTTGAGCTGTGCAGTGTGCAGTAATAGGTCCATGGTTTTAGATGCTACACTTTTGCCAGATTGGACGGGAAATCTGGCCCATCTGGCAACACTGGATGTGAAGGAAGAATTAAGAGTGCAATATATAATTTAACAGTAGGGAGCAGCATTGTATCACAAAAAGGTCAGTTTAGCCCAAACGCCCTTACTTGGCTAATTCTGTAAAAGGAGCAGGGATCTTAAATTCGTAAAGCTTGTTAATGCAGAACAAATGTTTTACTCAGAGGAATCTCAAGAATGCGAACCTTTCTTGGTCTTTGTACAAGCAAATTGATTGAGCAAAGATTGTTTAACCTACACAATTTATAGCATGCCAACATCTGTTGAACATTGAGGCAGATAAAGGATTTACAAAAAAAAACCATTCTTACAGGATAATATTAATTACACAATTACTTGCTGAGTGATTTCAAAACCAGAACCTATCACCAAATCCTTTATTTGTCCTAGTGTTTCCTTTATTAGTATTAGTTTTAAACAAACTACAATGGCTTGAACAAAGCATGTGGTGTGACTGAATGTGCACGTCTGTGTTTGTATATGAGTGATTGTGCGTGTGTGAATGTGTTCATGTGTGTGTGTGTGTGTGTGTGTGTGTGTGTGTGTGTGTGTGTGTGTGTGTGTGTGTGTGTGTGTGTGTGTGTGTGTGTGTTTTTGTGTGTGTGGGAGTGTGTGTTTCTGCCAATCTTGGGAAACATAAGGCACTGTACCCTATGAACTAGATGCTGGTTTAGCTCTTAGCTCCAAGGTTTCTTCATATCTTGTCTCACTATTTTGACTATGGTCTCCATCAGAGCTTCCTGTGTCTGGGTCGTGTTCCAACACAAGGTCTTTAAATTACAAGGATGATCCCACAACCTATGCCTGTTCTGTTTGTTTTTTTATCCACACTGATGCTTGAATTCCTGACCTGTGTGTCTGATTCCATTCAGAAAACTTAATTATAATGCATAACTTCACAGGTTGAAAGGACTACATTGATAGTATATCTTCTAATCCCGTTGTGTGAGGCAAATATTTGTCCTTAGCCACTACCCTGTTGAGTGTCATAGGATGTGCCAAATATCACTTAATCATTATGCCTACTCCACCCACCTGATATGAACACACACACACACACACACACACACACACACACACACACACACACACACACACACACACACACACACACACACACACACACACACACACACACACACACACACACACACACACACACACACACACACACACACACACACACACACACACACACACATAGATATGAACACACACACACACACACACACACACACACACACACACACACACACACACACACACACACACACACACACACACACACACACACACACACACACACACACACACACACACAC
>OLKM01002209.1:0-79302 GCA_900291075.1 Melanogrammus aeglefinus
CCCACCTGTCACTGTCCCCGGGATGGGTGGCCCCCGGCCAAGCCGGGGGTTTGACACCAGAAACGAGAACCCGCTCGGGGCTCGCCTCCCCACCTCACCGGGTAAGTGAAAAAACGATGTTAATTTTAATGATTTATCCATAATAGTCCCTTAAAGAAAGAGAAAAAGAAAACACTCTTGTAACCCCTCAGGCTAACATGATAGGTAGGATTTAAGAAATAAAAAAACAGAAACAAAAACACAACATTTCACAAATATCCAACACACACATTCATACACATAGGTTCACAGAAAAGTTCCATCTGCACCACCCCATTGCTGGGTGATATCTTTTGGTGACCGTTGTTTGTCTGATATTTAGGGTTATTTTGACCACGTTTGTTCACATACTCAAGCAGCTTGTGATGAGCCCCCCCCTCCCCCATTAGTGACAGTTCCTGCAGTAATCACGCAATCGTTTTTTGTTCATATCTTAAGCTTGTTCAGCATCAAAACAACATTACCCCTGAGTATCCGAGGGGACATCAGCTTGTATTTTAACTAGGGATCGACCGATATGGATTTTTTAGTGCCGATGCCGATACCGATTTTTTTTCATCAGCCTTAGCCGATGACCGACATGGGCTGCCGATTTTCTTAAGCCGATATTTGGAGCCGATACTGCTTTTGCTCCCTCAATTTATCATCAAAATGACACAATGATGAAACAAATGTTACAGTCCCAATTTAAAGGAAATTTTATTGAACTTTAAAAAACAATATTGACAAATAGTAAAAATAAATGTCTGAATAATGCCGGGAAAAAAACTATCGGCGAACTCAGCAGCCGCTTATCGGCCGATGCCAATACACTTAAAACCGCAAATATCGGCCCGATATATCGGCCGGCCGATATATCGGTCGATCCCTCATTTTAACACAGAGTAAGACAGCTAACGTTCCCAATGAACTGGTTAGTTAAACATTTCAATAAACACCTTGTGTCTTCTCGTTTGTCTCATCAAAGAGAAAATAGGAACAAAGAATGTAGCCTAAATGAAAAGATAAAGTTCCTGGGCTTCATTGACATTCTTACGTAAAATGAATAGCCTAAGTAAGTCAATGTCCAAGCAATATGTTTTCTAGTCATACCTTCAGTGTGAGTTCATTCGTCATCAGCTTTGTATAGTCCTTTTTCTTCCAGTACTTTTATTGCTGCAGCTGGAGTTGGGTAGATTGTTGTAATCCCGTCAGCATTGAAAACTTTTAGTTTAGAAGGAGCCATAATGTGTGTTTTAATGTCCTGGGCCTTTAGCTGTATTCTGATAGACTTGTACCAGGATCTTTGTTGTCTCACCTTGAGGGGTAAAGTCGTGATCGAAGTAAATCTGTGTATCATTTAGCATTACTTCCTTCTTTGCCCAGGCAGCTTGCAAAACGTGTCTTTTGGTGTTATTGAGGAAGGCGACAATAATCGGCCGAACATAGTCTTTACGTTCTTGATGAGTACGATGGGCATGAGTGATGTTCAGTTCTCCTGGCACTCCAAGTTTTTTAATCAGCTGATCGAGAAATGTCATAATGTCACTCCCTTCGCTATTTTCGGCTACCTTGTAAATGCACAAATTATTTTGTCTCGACTTAATCTCCAAGTAATCCACCTGTTCAACAAGTTTGTCAATTCGAGACTTCACCCATTTCGTAGTTTTCTGATTGTCGGCATCGGCATCATCCAAATCACTCATCCGGACTTCCAGCTGTTCAAAATGCGTTGTTGTCGCATCCAGCTTTAGGTTCAAATCAGCTGTTTGTTGCATAATCGTTGTGATATTGCGCTCAGACTCTTGATGAAATTCTTTCAGTTTCTCTTTCAATCCTTTGAACTCTTTATGTAAGGAGTCTTTTAACTCGGCAAACCATTTGTGTATTTCACTTGCGTCGGCCATGCTGGTGTTTGCGTTTCCAGCAGTTAGTTTGTTTTCAGTTTTCTTCTTTCTTATTAAACTCCATATGCGAAGGTTTATTACTCAGTTTTCGCTGCCAAGCATTTTTTCCTTTTTAGATGTAGGATAAACAAGTTAGAGAGGTAATTTCAGTGGAGGTATGAGCGAGCTCAATCAAGTTGCCGCCATGTCACCGGAACAAATTACATTAAATAGTTTTTAATGTAATTAGTTTTTAGTATGTCAAAGCATTAAGTCAATCATTAAAGGATTTAGCAAATACCTTGTGTCAATTTTATTTTATTGACCCTCTCTGACAAAGACATCACGTTTGTGTATAAAAATACAGATATAAGTTAAAGTTTGGTATAGATTTGTAAAAATGAACAATATAAACAACATTTTAAGCATGTAACCATTACAACTGATCTAACTTATAACTGATTGAACATCTTATTCCTCATCTTCTTGTATAATGTCCCCACGAAGATTACATAGACCTGCAGACTCTCAGAATCTTGTCAAATTTCGGGGCAAGGTTAATTGGCACTGTTTAAGAGACTAATCTGTAGTTCTTCAGGCGGCGTATGACCCTCTTGTGGCTATGCGACTCGTGTTGGTGGTGTCTTCTTCGGACAAGGAAAGGCCTCTTCTGGTGAAAGCTGGCAGGACGAGCTTGACTTTACGTTCAAACAGAAGATCTTGGATAACAAATCCTCGGTCAGCCATCACCTCATCACCTGGACGCAGATACTCCAGAAACCCTGAGTTGGCTGTGATGAACTTGTCACTGCATCTCCCACCATATGCTGGAGAGATGAACATAATCAAACCACATGGTGCAATAGCTATGAGGAACTTGATTGAATTATGTCCATAGTAATGACTGCAAGACTCGCCTTTTGAGTCCAGATTGAGAGCCTTCTGTAGAGGGGACAGTCGATTACGCATGTGGTTAATGGATAATTTTCCTTGAAGCTCTGTGGTATTGTTGCCTGGATCGTCTCTCTGGTTAGCCATGGAACATAGAACCTCATCTTCTCCATGAAGTCAAGCCACTGAGAGATTATCCTACTGACCACAGACTGAGAATAGGATCAGCCAGAGCTCCATCAGGTTCATCAACAGTTGATCCTTGGGATGTAGCTGAGAGATGCTGCATCCTTCTTTCAGGTCGTCGGATAAAACCTCAAAGGCATCCACTGACAACCTAGTGTACAGTAGACACAGCCGTTCATTCTGGAGAAGTTCGGTGTGTACAAGATGTTGTTCAGGACAGTGTTGCCTGGTCATGGAGGAGAGGACAATGGAGTGAGTCACTGACAGCATAGATGTGATCTTCCATGAATGTATACTTCCTCTGTGTAGAAGCATCACAGTGTGCCATCCCATCAGTCTCTTGGATTGCAGAGCTGGTTGAGGGTTCTATAGAAATAACAGCATCAGACATCAGTAATTAATCAATGATAAGGTTAATCATTTTGCTATCTTTCAACATAACCAGTCCTGGAAATCAAATTAGAAAGCCTCGAACTGATCTTATCTTGTAATGCTGTCCATTTATTGAGGTCAAGCCAAGGCATAGTTATGGGTATATGCTGATACGCTGGTCCTCATCGCTGGATGTCGGAGGATGAAGATTGAAGGTTGCCCCACAACATTCTGCCCTGGTTTTCCGGTGTACAACATAGTATTGTTGCAAGGACACTCGTTTTTTATTCCAGTTGTTATGGCAGCCCCGCAAGTAACAAATAGTGCTGGTCATCTTGACTAAAATTGCTAATGCATTGTGCCACTGATAACGGACAGAGTTGCTCAACCGGAACATGGAACACAAAATGGAACCAATATGGCGCCCCCCTTGTCTACGAGCGGAATAAGGTGGATAGTTTGAGCATGTGTCTGTTGTTACCTCGTGGAGGGATTTCCGCATAAGTAATTAAATAGTTTTTCAATGACTTGGCAAATACTTTCAACTCGCGTCAGACTGTTTGAAGTACATCACAATGACATCACTATATGACTTTAAACTAATTGCTGTGTTTTCCATGTGTTGATAGGCCTTACAACAATCTCTTGAGAGCGGTTTTGTCAAGACAGGACAATGTTTGGAAACATCAGGTAGTTTTGAACTTTTGTTAATTTTAAATTGATTATGAGTATTCTCTCAACATACTTTATCAGTCTTCCTCAAACGTTTTTTGGTCAGGGCCCCCCACCTCTGGGGCCCATTGAGACCTAGGCTGCATAAATGATCCAGAGTAGGCCTATATGCCAAACTTTTGCCACTTTACAATAATATCAAAATAAAGGGGGTGTCAGTTTTCATCAGTAAGTTTGAGGGATGTGACATGTGATTTGTTGACTGAAAATGTGTTGGGGAGATTGCAATTGTAATTTGTTTTTTGTCCCAGATTAAAGGTTGTATCAGTGATGTTGGGTGACGTCACTTCTGTTGGTACTTCTGCCGCCTTCAAAGCATCTCAGAGGTTCAGAAGCTCTTGCGTGTCTTTACGTAAACCTTCCCATCTTCTGAAATAAGAGTGTTCAGGAAACGCCCCTCAGAAGTTCGTAGGCTATGACATAAAACCGGGGAAACGGATTGTTTGGGACACTGGACTTAGTAACAACAAGTATGGATGCCCGCAGGGACCTCTTTATGCTTCTTTGCCGAATCAGATGAATCAGTTAATAGAACTTCTTGCGATGGTTAAACATGAGTGAGTATTTATCAGGCGATGTTTATAATTGTAAGCTATAATGTATCGTAATGCAAATATTAGAATGGGTGTTAAGTTTGCCTCTTTGTGCTTGCTGCTAGTTCACTTTAGTCTATCAATGAAATGGGCAGCCATTGCTGTGACGTGATGTCAGAGGACTCGGGTAGCTTTACATCCGCATGAAACTGAGCAAAAACTCAGACCCAGCTGAGTGTTCAAAGCACTTTCCTCCGTGCATAGGGTCCGAATCTCCTGAAAACTGGGTATTTTGAAGGTGGCATTGAAGCGAGATCCCAAACTAAGAGAGCCAGCTCGCCCCTCCCGTGTTTCCTGCATCGAGTAAGAACTATCATGAACACAGTGCAAAACTCAACACCCACCCCTTGTCATTGATTGCTTGGTATACTATTTATTTTGGTTTTGAGTGGTTCTCTACCTCTACCTGCCCATTAGGGCTGGGCGATATGGACACAATCTTATATCACGATATGAGTAATTTTATATCACGATATTGATATATATCACGATATGGTATTTTTGAAGTAAATTAAAATAATAAATGGCTTAAAATAACCATACTTCACATTTGATCAGTTTTTTCTTTTATTTTCTTGTATTTCCTCCCGTGGCACCAACTGTCCCGCGACATGTTTTGCAAACTATAGTTTTCTGTTCATTGTCGGCCTTTTTAAAATCCAAAGACTTCCAAACAACAGAAGAGACGCACCCTTTTTAGAAACAAGTTCTTCCTCTTCGTGTTGCAATGATTGGGATGTCTCCGGCTTCCGGCCTCGCTGCTCGGTAGGCATAGTGGCAAAACTTTCACTTTCCTCCGCCATGATTCCTGCCTTCCTCACCTCAAATTACGTGCAGGTTACGTTAACTGAAAGCACATTGGCTGGTGAAGTTTCTTCTTCTGGGAATAGTTAAATGTCTTACAGCTAAGCACTCTGCTGCAGGGCCCCGTTGTGGCGGTGGTTGGAGTTCTCTCCAAGTGTATCCGTCTGCGGCCCGCAAGAGGGAGGCGTGTCGAGTAGTAGGCACTGTAGGAGGCGTGTCGCGTAATGACGTCACTACGCGACACGCCCCCCGCCACTACAGGGAACGCCCTACACACGGTTCTTAAAGGGATATGAGCCCTACACACGGTTCTTAAAGGGATATGAGCCCACTACAGTTGCATGTTGCATGCAAAAGTTAACGACTTTGGCCTACGCGTTCTTTTGCCCTATAATGAATGTATTCAAAAGCTTACAAATGTTATTATTACATTTTTAATTGGGTAAAAACAATTAAGGCAGGATTTCATTTATATTAAAATTTAGATGTAAAATTTTCTGACTTTGTCACAAGAGAAAACACAAGATAATTAACAGACAGGAATTCATGAGCTAAATGTCAGTGCTTATGTGGGAGTAAGAGCGTAATGTGTTGATATATATATATGTATGTATGTGTTGTATATATATATATATATATGTATTATATATATATATATATAAAGTAGTGGCCTACCCTATATTTATTTATATAAATAAATAAAAGTAGTAAATAATAATGTCAGTGCTTATGTGGGAGTAAGAGCGTAATGTGTAGATATATATAAATAAATAAATATATATATCGGAATCTGTTGATCTCACTTTCTGAAAAAGTTGAGGATGTGTTTGGTTCAAGTGCCATTTTGCAATTGATTTGTGTGGACAGCTGTTCTTCTGCTTTGCGCAAGGGCAGTGCCAAGTATTTTTTTTCCTGTCAAAATAAACCACTACTCTCCCTAACCTAGAGTAGTATGATGTGCCACTGTCCTTCACAGACACATACATTTTTGATGTTCCATTTTCAAGTGTGATTTCCTCACTGAGAGGGCATCCCTCGGACTCTGCTGTTTTTTTTTGTGAGAGACACAAGTGCATAGTGTTTTCAGATATCCATCTCTTATCCAGCATATCTTTCAGAACCTCTTCTTTGAGAGTCACGTGTGTTTGTGAAGACAAGGGACAAAAAGAAATGGATTTCAGATGCATGCACTGAAATCCCATTAGGCCACTTCTTCTGGCAAACTCTCCTGCCCGTCTGCATTTCTCCACCTCACACAATATTTTATGTTTTTCTCCCCAAGTACAATTTTGAACATGAATTGGAGTAATCGGCCCAGAAAATGTTCTTTGGACAGCGAATATTCCATTCTTACTGTCTATGCATTGTGATGGCAGATGGTGAGTTGACGTTATGTCAGTGATTGATGATGTATGACGTCTCTGTATGTGTACTTTGATGTTTTTTTTATTAACAATCAAATTACAAAAGGTGCAGGTAGTTTTCTTTGGCCTTGATTTAAGTATTCCAACATTTCTGCTTTGCGGAAGAGTAAAGATGGTTGGGTAGGAGGAGGCTGCTGAGGAGGCTGCTGAGACATGGTCAGCGTTAGAGACAGAGGAGGCTGCTGAGGAGGCTGCTGAGACATGGTCAGCGTTAGAGACAGAGGAGGCTGCTGAGGAGGCTGCTGAGACATGGTCAGCGTTAGAGACAGAGGAGGCTGCTGAGGAGGCTGCTGAGACATGGTCAGCGTTAGAGACAGAGGAGGCTGCTGAGGAGGCTGCTGAGACATGGTCAGCGTTAGAGACAGAGGAGGCTGCTGAGGAGGCTGCTGAGACATGGGCAGCGTTAGAGACAGAGGAGGCTGCTGAGGAGGCTGCTGAGACATGGGCAGCGTTAGAGACAGAGGAGGCTGCTGAGGAGGCTGCTAAGGCATGGGCAGCGTTAGAGACAGAGGAGGCTGCTAAGGCATGGGCAGCGTTCGAGACAGGAGGAGACTCCAGGGGCACGGGCAGCATTCGAGACAGAGGAGGAGACTCCAGGGGCACGGGCAGCATTCGAGACAGAGGAGGAGACTCCAGGGGCACGGGCAGCATTCGAGACAGAGGAGGAGACTCCAGGGGCACGGGCAGCATTCGAGACAGAGGAGCATGAGACAGAGGAGGAGACTCCAGGGGCACGGGCAGCATTCGAGACAGAGGAGGAGACTCCAGGGGCACGGGCAGCATTCGAGACAGAGGAGGAGACTCCAGGGGAAGCTGCTGAGGAGGCTACTGAGGCATGGGCAACAGTAGAGACACTGGAAGTTGGAGACCCGCTGGCTGCTGCAGAAAGAGAGGGGACTGCAGAGATGGAGGAGGCTGCAGTATTGATGGAGGACAGAGAAAGAAAGCATGCATTTTAACTGAAAACTGTGAGAAATTAATTTGCATGTAAATGTTAAAATATAACTTATTCGAGACAAAGGAATAATACCGAAAAGTATTGCTGCAGGTTTTGACATGACATGAATACATCCTGCCTAGTGACTGTGCGGACACAGTAACAGCAATGGTGATGTGGTGTTTTGACACAGCCTTGCAGGCACTTGTACATTTTATAACCTGCAAACAAATGGAAATTGGATTTACAAACAATTTGTGCATTCAATTCTTATATATGTTCACCAACAACATTCATGCACACTTTGATATAAACTATTCACCTAAATAAGACCCAAATTTTACAACATTGAAAAAACATCTGCATGGATGTCTCTGGATTTAAAATTAAAACATACAGTACCTCCCATGACGAACAACTGCCCCTTTCATGGGCATTGAACGTGTGCAGCAATTTTCGCATATTCTCCCTTTTGCAAACAGATAACACATGTATGTGTTTGATCTGTTGAAACCACCTGAGTTTTATTACCATCTATGATGATGGTTGGATGGAGCTGAAGCAAAACATAAAAGTTTTTTTTTAAATGTGTGCACACAACACTATCAAAAACACAAGGATGTAACCTCACGATCAAGTTCGGCCAAATATTTCTGTTACTGGCATAACCTGATGGCACATAGCTAAACCCTCAGGAGAAACCCATACGTACAAATGGCTTCCTCTGCACTGTATTGAATCACTTCTTGATACATAATATTTAGTGAGCTAGTCTTGAGTAGAGTGGCTGTTAATCGCCTGTTCGTCTGCTCAGGGTGATGCGCATTTATTGAGTCCCTAGCAACGGCTCGTTTTACCTAGCAAGGGTCTGTTATTGTGTTATTGTTCCCTTCCCCTAACCTTTAAGAAATGGTCACTTTTGTGACTGTAGGAAGTACGTGTTTAAATGTAAATGTGAACAATAATTTCAAACAAACTATTGCTGCACTAGACCACGGTGAGAATAATGTTTTTGAATGAGCTGGTCAATATTATAGCAGTTACAATTTATTAGTTACACCAGATTGCTGGCTAAGTTACAACACCCAATTCTATTTGGCTCAACCTTTTAGGATCATTTGCAATAAATCGTATGTATACGCTGCATGTCACTTATCAAACAGGCAAATAACCCTCTGAAACTTTGCTAACGTTACATTTTGCTGAGTCGGCAACGGGCTGGCTTCATTCTGTTTATACACTTATATTTAATAATATGGATAAATATAGCCTTACTTCCTTAGTCCATCGCTAAACACAATTATTATATACATTAATCGATGAATTAATTAAATTACACTGACACTTACAGTCTGCATATGTTCGGCCATTCAGACTAGTCAAGTTTTACGGCGGAACTGGTTTACTTCCTGTTTTGTTATCCGTTTTGGCGGTCTCATTTTACATCTCGCGTGGTTCAACGTGACTTTCCCGTGTGGAGGGGGCGTGTCGCGTAGTGACGTCGCGTAGTGACGTCACTACGCGACACGCCTCTACGCGACACGCCTCTACGCGACACGCCTCTACGCGACACGCCTCTACGCGACACGCCTCTACGCGACACGCCTCCCTCTTGCAGGCCGCAGACAGACCCCTCTCGTTCCATCCACCGCCATTTTTTTTTTTTTTTTCCTCTCTCGGTATAAACAATATGGCCAAATCTCTCCCGGTAGTAGGGGTGGGTATTGCCAAAGAAGTCACGATTCGATTCGTATCACGATTCACATGCCACGATGCGATTCTATCATGATGCATCGCGATACTTGAATTATTGCGATGCTTTGCGATGCATTGCGAATTTTCACTGAACACTGTTAAAAAAAAATTAAGCCATTACCAGTGGCTGACTGGCTGTGTATGATCTGGATAGTGTGTTCAATTGATAACTCAAAGCAACTCAATTCATACATAGCTGTATTTATTGAAACGACTATTACTGGATACACTGACAAGAAGTGCTAAGGATTTATAAAACTTAAAATAACAAAATAAGGATAATCAGTGCTGTTTACATGGCCTTAGTGGTCCTTTAAACCAATGAAATGAAAACATTCAAACATTTCCCCTTTTGGAAGTAGCTGCCATTATAAACAATATCATTTCATAAACATAAGAGGACAAACTGATGCCACAAAAAGTGAATAGGCTTTATAAAACTATATAAAAAAAATATATATATATATATATATATTGCAAACATCCCTCACAGCAAAATGCATCAACTGCATGTGTCCAGTGTCCGGTATCCACTCAAAAAACAGATGAACAAGTGTTGAACTAGCAATAACAGCTATAATGCCATTCTTAGTGCTTTATGTTTTTGTTTAGGAACAGAGGCTGGTCCAGGTGCTCAGGGGAAATGACACTCCTTTTGGCAGAGATAATGTCCCCTGCAGTAGAGAAAACTCTGAGGGGACACTAGTACCTGGAATGCTCAGGTGTTTTTTAGCTACTCGAGACAGAAAAGGATACTGGCCCTCATGTTCTTTCCACCAGCCAAGAGGATCATCACTAAGCGCCAGGGATGCTTCCTCCTTGTATCTTGCCATCTCGTCTTTCGCCTGGTCTTCAGCAGTTTTCAGTTTCTTTGCAGGACCTGCAGTATAGGAGGGCAAGGCCATAATAAAAATACATAAATTAAATGGATATATACACTATATTACTCAGTACATTAAATCATCACCATGTTATTTGTTACATTACATTATAATTAAATGCCATATGCATGTGTTTGTGGGGCATCCCCAAATTAGGAAACACTCACTAAGAATATTTCTTTCAGTATGTTGTGGTAGCATATTTTTTATCTTACCTGCTGCATAAGTTTGTCCAAGTAGGTCAGCTAGAGAACAACGTTGAGATGTTTTTGATGAAGATGCAGCAGGCATGTCTTCTTGGTCAGGGTTTGGGCTGCTGTCCTCCATTGGGTCTGCCTGAAGTCTACTTGTGCTTTGCTAGAAAATAGTAAATCAACACAATCTTCAGAATGATGAATTATTTTATCTTGCACAATACATTTCCAATGACAACTGCATTTACCTATGATGGATTTATTTATTTATGAATTTAGTTAAAGATATGTATTTATTACTTATTTATGCTTTATAAACTGTGAATACATCCGTTCATATTTTATATTTCTATAATACATTTCAACTGTATTTCTGTTAATGTTACCTGTAATGCCCACTTGGTCCTGGTGGCTTCTGCAGTTACTCCATTGTAGACATCTTCCCTCTCATCCTCGGAAAGGAAAGGCAAGGCCTTAAAACGGGGATCAAGAGCCGAGGCTTTATACAGAGCTTCCTTTTCGTTTAAGTATCTCTTGTTAAGATCCTGGCACATTGTGGTTTTTAGCTCCCGTGTGAAGGTGGAATCACTCGGTTTGTCTTGGAGCTCATGGACGAGTTGGGCATGGAGTGGTGCTACAATCGATAGCGTTGGACTGCCCTCCTCTGATACGGCGAGTGTAGCCACTTTCATGGGTTTCATGGTAGCGACAACCTCCTCTGCAGTTGTTATATCGGAATCGGTGAGTGTGCAGATTTCCTTCTCAGACTTCCGTACCTCGGTAGACAAGAGCGCAGCGTGGATGGCAGGCTGTTGCCCTAAAAAGCGCTCCAGCATGTCGTGCGCGCTGTTCCATCGAGTGGCGACGTCGGTTATCAATTTGTGGTGAGGGAGGCTCAACAAAGCTTGCTTCTCACGCAGTACGTGGGACGCAACAGTGCTGCGTCTGAAAAAAGTTGTCACCCGTCTTACTCTCCCTAGCAATCTGCTGACAGCGGGGAGTTTCAGGGCACGTTGGGATGCTAAATTTAATGTGTGAGCAAAACACCTGAAACGTGGCATATCTGCCAGCTGAGCGGCGATTGTCATGTTCGATGCGTTGTCCGTCACTATTGCAGGGTCTTTGTCAGTCAGATCCCATTCTTCGAGTGCTGCCCTAAGCATTTGTGCAATGTTGGTGCCGGTGTGAGACTCGAACAAAGCCCTGGTTTGCAATACATGGGAAACTAACTCCCAGCCCTCGTTTATATGATGAGATGTAATTGTGATGTATGACTCCGTGGCTCGCGAAGTCCACCCATCGCACGTTAGTGCAATGCATTCGGCGGAGTCAAGGGATTCTTTTACCTGTAGTTTCATCTCACCATACATCTGTGGGACCATTACTTCAGTGAACTGTTTCCAGCTCGGGATTACATAGCGAGGCTCCAGTGTGCTGATAATTTTTTTAAACCCACGGTTCTCCACCACACTATATGGTCGCAAATCCTGGCAAATGAACTCGGTGATTGACTCTGTAATCTTCTTTGCGCGTGTAGATGTTGGGGCTAGCTTGCAATCGAATGTTGTTTGTTTAGCGTTCAGTGGTTGTGGCGCTGGCGGCTCTTGTTTTTCTGGATGGCGCCTCTGCAAGTGTGCCTTTTAAATTTGTTGTGTTTCCACAGTATTTCATTGCGATGTAACAGTGTTTGCAAATTGTGTTCGTCATATCAATTTCGTTTTTACCGTCCTTGTTTTTAAAGCCAAAATGTTTCCAAACATCAGACTTGAAATGTGACGGAGCCGGGCGAATTTGTTCTGTCTCCTCCATGTTTTGTTTAAGAATGACTTGTCGCAGTATCGCGCGGCCGGAAATGCTTGATGTTCGCCAACCATTCATGCAATTTTAATTATTCATTTTTTTTAATTATTCATTTTTTTTAATTAATAATCGATTCTTGGCATCAACAATCGATGCAGTAGATCGTGAAAATTAGAATCGCGATGCATCGTCATGACGATTATTTGGCACACCCCTACCCGGTAGACACTTTCATATCGTCGACGGTATGATATCGTCATATCGCCCAGCCCTACTGCCCATTAATAGTATGCATCTCAAGTTGCAATATTACTGTCTGCAGTTGTAGATTAAAGCATCTGCTGTAAGACTAAATCATCAAAAAAGTAGACAGCAAAAGACCAAAACGAAAAGTATAATATTTTGTGAAATCAGGCCAATCAGAGCTCTTTGTTGGCTGGCTAGCGAGAGGGCATTGTTCGGGGTAGGATCCCTTTGAGGAAGTGGGCCTGGTTCTGTTTTAGGCTAGACTAACCCTTTTTCCAGGAAGACTTCGGTGTGGTCGCAAAGAAGACATTCCTCCAACGTCGGGTCATTGGGCGAAAATAATATTACTATAAATTGATACATTTGTTTATGAAGTTCCTTCTATTTAACTGCTATTTCGTAGTTTAGCAGGCAATTTCGTCCAAAGTTATTGAAAAATGGGCAGCCAAAATAAATGACAATAATTCAGCTTTCCTTTCAAACTTTATGTCTATATTGTAAAGACCCTAAGGGCATCTATGAAGCAAAGAGTAGATGCTGTTGAGATGTACACATGCTCGGCACGTGTAAAATTGGCTTTGCAGATCATTGCAGTCCTACTGGCCCCTCCTCCTGTCCTGTCACAAGTCCTTTGGTCAATTTCCAAATAAAATAAACATCAACCAAAGATTTTTGGCAAGATAATTAGTAAGCAAACCTTGCCTCCGGTCAGTGTTATTGTCCTAAGTCTTGCTGTGATTGCTGCAATTAAGCTATAAGCATGTAACTGTAATTACACTAATGCAGCTTGTTAGCCTGAACCTATGAGAACAGTCATAAGACTTAATAAAACATGTTTGAAACAACCTCAACACTGAACTATGTTTCACTCAACTTAAATTATTAGGTATTCACAGAGTATCTGTAGATGCATATTAATATTCTAAGGTTTATATATTATTATATTGGATTTGTAAAACCTAAAGCAAAGCCCCTGATAGCAAAAAAGTTTTCAAATTCCTAGACAAAATTTGAATTCCAGGTAAGTAGGTCTCTAAACGTTTTATGTCAATTCCCCCATAGAACCCAGAACCTTATTGTCCTGCTCCCTAAATATGTTGTAAACATCCTGGAGTCCTTCACTTAGTGAGTGTCATGGTTGTGTTTGGCTCCCAGCAGAAATGTTTCACTTTTGAAAAGGGACCCCAAGGAACCTCACAACCAGCCGCTCCGTACCAAGGACCCCCCAGTCCACCCTGCACACTCCTGGACCCCAGGACCCCCGGTGGCCTGGAAGCCTCTCGGAAATCACGATAGACAGAACATATTTTCGATATTTGAATCTTCTAATATGATATATGCATGATATAAATTTGGGATACTGTGACCACACAACATTTATTAAGACATATGAATAATGTTCTGATGTTGTATATTCAAATGTTATTGTTTATTTATCGTACATCTTGGATACTGAAGTCTACCTTAAAATGTTGTGTACTTTTATCTGTCTAATATGTCTTGTTCTCACCTGTACGAGCCAGAGAAGATGCCAGGATCAGAACAGCCAAGACCAGGAACAGATTTAAACCTGTCATGGTGAGTACCAGTAATAAGACTCTCTTGCCTCGCGATATAATAATAAATATAATATATCATATCTAATGTATACAATATATCTGTCGTCTTTCGCCTTATTGCTATGAATTAAACACAATATTGTCCCAAAGTCACCTAGTACATTTGTGCCGAGTTTGCAGCTTTTACCATCTCCGGCACCAAATCATGTTTATATCGCTGCGTAGTCTCTGTCGTAGAGGTGTAAAACCTCTACCCAAGTCAAGGCCCTGGAACAGCAAAGCCGTCTAATCGCATTTACATGAAAAAGAAACCCCCAATATGTGTAGCGTCCAAGAGGGTAAATTGGGGTGTGAAATCAAGCCGGTATATTACCTTGGTCAGTGTAAACGCACGCACCATACCTGGAATAAGACGGGCATATTTTGCAGTGTAAAACGTTTATACATGTAACAGAACAAGAGGCGACAAAGGAGATAGGGAAACGGAGAGAGTGGAGAGTAGAGCAGAGTACATTGCACATTTTCAAATTCAGTTTTAGAATTAAGGCCTATACCTTATTTCTTTACAGGGGAAAAGACCATGCAAAAGAGTCACCATTGCTAGAAGTCTCGTCCTTTTGGGGGAAGGGGGGTTCCTGTAGCACAAAACAGCTCAAAACCACAATAATCTCTGTTGTGATGATGCATGGCTGCTATGACCGGTGAACTATTTGGAAGACGCTGAAATGACTTTAGACCCCTTTATACAGGAAATGATTTGGACTGACAATATTTAACCAAGCAGGTCAGTAGTGAGTGTAGGTACAATGACCTGTGTTAACCTGAAGACAGGGAGTGCGGCCGCGTATACACTTGTTTCTGCTCTATTCCAGAGAGTTCACCTGTATAAATAGACTCCGAGGAGCAACAAGCGAGAGAGGAGCAGAAAGTAACAGTTGGAGGAAGAAGTTTAGGGCAGAGTGCGTCAACCTGAAGTGCTATATCGACCCAGATAGCTGAAGGATTGAGTTCAGAAGCCGGCTTGATGGTTAAGCGTTGTGTGCTGGTGGTGTGCGGCTGCACCATAGCCGTCCTGGTGGTGGTCCTGGTGGTGTTCCTGGTGGTGGTGCTGTGCAAAGAAAATAACTTCAAGGACACCTTCATTCAGGACTGCGAGAGGAAGACTGCGGAGGGACGCAGGTAGAGCCAACATTCCATCTTTTTTAATCTCCCTTATGTGGGCTGTTCTGTGTATAGCAGGGGTGTAAAACTTTTTTCAAAGGGGGCCATATTCCAAAAATATAAAATACCTTTAGCGCCGACTGCCTCTCCTGTCTAATATTTGGACCATAATGGTCCAAAATATTGGATAATAATATGCAGTTCACACCACACAAGGAAATGGCTGTGAAAAAAATCCTATCGGGTTCATATGAGAAGACACATTGAATTCAAATGACTACTTTTTGTCCATAAAGTAACATGAACTGTATTAGTACAGCATTATAACTATATTTTCTCTTGTTGTGGCAGCGTATCCAAGCCACAAGGGGGGAATAGGTCTCTACACAGTAATTCAGTGTTTCTTTTACATCTGTACTGTATTGAACAGTAGTGTTTACTTTTTCTGCAAGGTCGCTCCCTGTGAACTTCTCGTATGCATTAGCATGGGTTGTCTGGTATGTCTCTTCACATTTAATTATTTAGCAACTGCAACAAAATTGCATTTGCAAATAAGGCTAATGCATATTTTTTTATGCTTTCAATTAAGAAATATGGTAATTTCCATTGCTCTTAGAAGTGACTCTCCTCATTATCCACCTTTTTAGCTACAGCAGCCATGATGTAGGAATATGTTGCTTATATTTATATTAAACGTTTATATGCCTCCCTGTGGCGGGG
The DNA here is from genome assembly GCA_900291075.1 of Melanogrammus aeglefinus. Lineage (NCBI taxonomy): Eukaryota > Metazoa > Chordata > Actinopteri > Gadiformes > Gadidae > Melanogrammus > Melanogrammus aeglefinus. Next base: position 16,160 of record OLKM01002209.1, read on the forward strand.
AGGGGTCTGGGAGGGTTCATGGGGGTCGTAGATGTGGCTAGCCGCTTGAGCCAGAATGGTGCTGCCACCATGAGGTGAAAAGATAAATTACAGCTTAAACTTCCGTTTGGTAGTTGGCGGGCCATAAATAATACATTTTCGTAAGGGAGTCGTGGGCCATATCAAATCTTACCCCGGGCCAAGACTGGCGTTCGGGCTGGACTTTGGACATGCCTGGTATATAGGATCATATTGATGCATTGTTATTTGCAAGTACATGCACATCTATTAATTGTTCGTCATTCATTAACTTTGTCAAGATTTGTTATTAATTGATCGATCATTGACTTTTTGTGTTGTGTTAGCAGAGTAGGTTTGCTCCCTGGTCCTGAAGTGCATACCCAGTGCTAGGCCGAAATAATAGGCGAGTTTCAGATCGTCTGCATTTGCACGCATGCATGCACAAGACTTGAGAACATCCGCTAGAGAGTCAGAAATACGTCAAGGTCCCACATGTCGGACACAGGTGCACTTGATAAATTTAGGGTTAAGAAATTAACCAAGGTTTTCTGATATATGAGTGAGGTATCTCACTACAACCTCGCGTTGTCCCCCAGAAGCAATTTTACACTACGCCTGTCGTGGCTGGCCAACAGACGTGACGTCTGCCTGCAGAGGAGGGACTCCCTCCTACTACATAAGTCCCGTTGTCACGTCATCTCCTCAGTCTATAGGCAAACACCTCTTCCTCGCTCCGGGTAAGGAGGGTGGTCTGGTGAAATACGTCACTCATCTATCAGAAAACCTTGGTTAATTTCTTAACCCAAAGTTTTCTATCAATATTCGCTCGGTATCTCACTATGGGATATAGTAACTCCCGTATTGCCAAAGAAGTACCAGTGCAAACCTATCAAACAGGCATGTTCACTGACCCAACGCTCAAGACTTTGTGAGACAGATTAGCGCAGTAACATCCAACCTGTAGCCTAAAATCTAGTGAAAGTGTGAGGCGTCGGCCAGCTGGCAGCCGCACATATCTCTTCCACTGAGACCCCTGAAACAGTGCCCAGGATGCGGACATGCCGCGTGTCGAATGTGCGCGCAGGCCGATAGAGAGTTCCAAACCCCCACTATTACAAGCCATGGCTATAGCCTCCACGATCCAGTGTGATAAATGCTGCTTCGAGAGAAGTTTCCCCAGGTGTGAAGTAGCAAATGATACAAACAGCTGCTCTGATATCCTGAAACCAACCGTCCTACCAACATAGACGCGTAAAGCCTGCACCGGGCAGAGCGCATTCAGCCGCTCCTGCTCCTGGGAGGAGAATGGAAAGCCAACAGCTCAATCGGTTGGTATGACAACGCAGAGTCGAATACCTTGGGAACAAACACAGGATTCGGCTTTAATAGAACCTTTGAGTTCCCCCGCAAAAACTGCATACATGTCGGGCTAACCGACAGCGCATGGTCACTCGTGCGTTTAGCCGAGGCCAACGCGAGCAACAAATCCGTCTTAAACCAAGAGCGTCTTAAGCTCTACCTGTTGTAAGGGCTCAAACGGTGGGCGTGACAGTGCATCAAGCACCGTAGATAAATCCCACGGAGCAGCCAAGCTCCGCGGCAAACGATAGGGTGCTGACCTGCCGTTTTGTCCCCAAAACCTATGTGACAAGCCAATATAGCAGCCAAGTACACTTTGACAGTCGAGAAAGCCCGGCCTTTATCCAGGAAGTCCTGTAGAAATGTCTGAATAACAGGCACGGGACTCTGGAAAGCTATTTCCCCAGCTTTCGCGCACCACTCCTCGAACGCAGGCCATTTCCCGTCATTTGCGTAACGCGTAGAGGAAGCCCTGGCCCCCTGGATAGTCGTAATGGCATTCTATGGGAGTCCAGCCGTCGTTTGGTTCATCCTTTCACGGGCCAGGCCCACAGAGCCTTGCGCTGCGGATGAGGATGGAAGATTTCCCCATGCGCTGGCGTCAGGAGATCCCTGCGTAAAGGCAGAGGCCAAGGCTGGCTGCACAGCAACTGAACTATTTCCGCCAACCAATATTTCCCGGCCAACGGGGGGCTATAAGGGTCAGTGCATGACCCTTCCCTCACACTCTGGCGACAGTAGGAATGATCAGTTCTAATGGGGAAAAAGCGTACAGGAGGACGCGCGGCCACTCGTATGCCAAAGCATCCAGCCCCATCGGGGCCCTCCGACCGGTTAGGGAATAGAACAGAGGGCACTCGATGTTCTCCTCTGATGCAAAGAGATCGATCTCTGCTCAACCGTATCTCTCCCATTTCTGGTTCACGACCACGATGTGGTTTCCAGTCCTTGTAGCGGGGGTCGCCCCTGGACATTAAATCTGCTCCCTAGTTCCGCTTGCCCGGCACGTGTGTTGCTCTCAGTGACAACAGGTGGGCGTTGCACCACATGGTCAGTCTGTGTGCCAACGTGTGCATTTGAGGGAAGCGTAGCCCCCCCTGATGGTTTATATACGCCACCACCGTGGTGTTGTCCGTCCTGACTAGAACATGTTGCCCCCTCAGAAAGGGAAGGAAAAATGTTTCAGCCCGTGACAATGCCTGAAGGTGAGCTCCACGTGCCATTTACTGTTCTGCTCTCGTATACGGCTCCCCAGCCCGCCCGAGAGGCATCCGTCGAAAGGACTTCCCTTGGCAGGATAGTTCCCATGGTAACGGCTGTAGTTAAAAAGGATGCGCGTCCCCAAGGGCTCAGCGCCAAGACGCACGCCATGGAGATCAAAACTCGGCGATGGCCATGGCACGTCGGGTTCAGTCTGAGTGATGCAACCCATCGCTACCGGCCTCATATGGAGGCGGCCAAGAGGGACTACTACCAGCGACGACGCCATCAGACCCAATAGTCTGAGGCACGTTCTGAACTTCAACATCGTCCCCCTGCGAAAAAGTGCCAAACAAGCCTGAAAGGCTTTCACTCTCTCCGCGGATAGACATGCTTTGAAAGTCACTGAATCTAGGCACAAGCCTATGAACGGTTATGCTTTGAATAGGGACCAAAAGACTCTTTTTCACGTTTATTGTGAAAGCCAGGGACATTAGGTGTGATATGAGCACCTGAGCCTCCTGGCAGACTGTGTGGCTAGAAGCCAGTCGTCTATGTACGTTGCTAAGCGCATTCCCTTCAACCTGAGGGGCGTGATAGCAGCCTCCGTGCATTTCACAAACACCCGTGGACTTAAGACCGAACGGGAGAACCAAATACTCATATGTTACGCCCTGGAAGGGGAACCTGAGATATTTCCTGTGAGGGAGATAAATTGGGATATGGAAATAAGCGTCACTCAGATCTATGCTTGTTAACCAGCCTCCCGGGCGCACGAAGCGTATGAGAGCAACGTGTGTCAGTATCCTGAAACTGTACGGTCTCATGTATCTGTTCAGAGCGTGTACATTTTTTAAACAATGGCGGCAAGCGGTTCACGAGTGGGTTTACGTTGGTGCGATAGTGAAGTGGAGTGTTTACTTGAAATTTGGGCCGACGACAGCATTCAGTCGCAGCTGGACACCACGCTTGGTGATGATGTATTTATCGTATTACGACGTGATGACGTATGTATGAAGGAGCAATCGTGCCCAGGTCACTGCCTTTGGGAGCAGTGTGACCACGGGCCAGCGGGGGGAGTGGGGAGGGAGGGAATCGTGCTGAATCTGCCTGCAGCATGGAACAGGCAAACGGCCCTAGTGTGACTGACCCCTCAGACTCATTGTGTGGACGAGAGAGGTCTGAACTCCGCTTTGTGCGTTTGATGCAGGGTAGTGGTTAAGTATATGAGGGAAAGGGGCCTAAGATTGCTTTTCCAATTAAACATCTTTGGGTCATTTATTGTTATTTTTATGTTTTGAGATGCTTGAGGACATGGTGGCGTTTTTTTTTTAGGACACAAAAGTTATTTAGGCGGCTTGGGGGTCAGGGCTCTTTGGAGCCCCCCTGTAGATCTGCCTATCGTCCGCGTCCCGGATTGGTCGGGTTTCCATCATGCACCACTTTAGATAGCTTACACGCATTCCTTTCTAACAACCTGATCTAATCATGAAATGCAGCATAATTAACTGCCTGCAAAGCATTATTGTCACCCTGAAACAGTTTGTGTATCATAAATGTACGCTCTCTTAATTATCTTTATTAACCATTGTGTTATTGCATTAATAATTGATAATATATTATGTATTGCTTACGTGTGTAGGAGAAATGCTTTATACTGTAAATGATGAGGGATCTATGAAGTTCATTCAGTTCATGTTCCCGTTTAACTCACACTCACACACCCACACCTTGCACTGGATGCTGTCAGACCTGCACATGTCCTGGTCGGTCACCAGACAGATGAATAGCCTAACTGGCTCCTAGTGTCACTTTCTCACTATTTATGCCACACTTTTACAATAATAAGAACAGTGAAGAAATCAAAATGAACCCAGCACTTTTTACGAGATCTGCAAATGGCACAAAAACATGTCAAAATAGGTTCTATGTTTTTATACTCTTTGTTAACATTGTGATAATGTCATGCATGGTTCCTCCTACACGTGATCCCACAGCTAGGGGTTCTGACTTGGTGCCTGGTTATGCAGTGTTGACTTGTCCTGATTGACTTCTCCTTTGCAGTGACACCAATCCAATATTCTATGGCCAGCGGTTCCTCTCTGCAGCCTAATCTGTGGTCCTATTTTTAGGATTTGTTTAATCTTTAACTTGTTATTAAGTGACCTTTAAGTTCACGCAATAACTTAATTAAGTGGAGCTCTGTTTCAATAAAACATTTATACAAATAATGGACCCAAGAATCTCCGGCCTGGTTTGTGTTTGGTTGATAATATTTGTATTTATTAAAAAAATTGCTCAAATCAAATTATATAATTAACTTGTGTGATCTTTCATCAATCCCTACAACTTTAAGGATGATGTAGATTGTTCTGCAGGCCATGTTCAGGGTCTGTCTTACTCTAACCAATCTCTGTTTGTGCTTGAAGCCCCTACTGTTTGAAGGTCTGGAGTGCCTTTGAGCAAGCGTACGTGGACCATGACCCCTGTCAGGTCCCGCCGCAGGCCTACGATCACCTGCTGTCCATCGCGCCTTCTCTTCCCAAGTACAACTGGGTAAATATCCTGAGCACACTACTACTGTTTCTAACTCATGGTTAGGCAATACCTAGGCTGGTTATTCATAAACAGGTGTTTTCAACTAATTTGTTCCAATTCCTTGACATAAGTAAGCTATTTATGTTAAGTGAGTCAGCAAGTAGTTGTACTTTAATCGATTTATTGTATTTTATGAGATTATATTATAACTTTAATGCAAACTAGTTTGTACCAAATACAGTCTTTTTTTTTTTAAGGATTTTGTGTTCTGCATGAGTGACATGACCCCCAACCTCTTTACAAAGCAGTAATTACACTGATAAACAAACATAAGCTTTTAAATGATCACATTTGCAAGTAACATTTTGATCATTTTAGCGTTTATATAGTGTATGAAAAAAAAATTGCCGCTAGTTCAAGATTGACTTGGTCCACGATGGGCAAAACAGAAGAATATGTATCTATGGTTCTGCTGCAATGGCATTATTGCTGTTATTGTGTCCTGATACTGTGTTTATAGTATTTGTATGGCTTTGTTTTATTTGAGTATTGCACAACGGTTCGATTTTTGTCTCTGTAAGGATGTTGTGATGTTGCTGTGTTAAGGCGGCGATCATCACCCGGGTGCTTTACCATAATTACAACAGTATGCGCGCAAGTACATTTCAGTACCGTATATGACATACCGCTGATGATGTTAACGCTGTTACCAGCTTGCAGATGCCCTGTGAATGCCTTTTTAGCTCAATCGGTTGGTCAGTCGGTTGGGCAACAGAAATACATGGTCGCGGCAGGTAAAGCGAATCAACCCTTGTTTCTACAGTATATCATTGCTGTTTTAGTAGAGGCTGTCTCAATGGGTCTGTGTATGCCAGTGCGCCGAATCTGTGCCCGTGGGCCATGTGATATTCCCCTGAACGCTTATGCACAAGCTTTTTTTGGTTTAAATGTAGTTAATTTGTGTGATCAATAAGCAGTCCTCCCTCCACACGTAGGCTCTGTGTGTGTGTGTGTGTGTGTGTGTGTGTGTGTGTGTGTGTGTGTGTGTGTGTGTGTGTGTGTGTGTGTGTGTGTGTGTGTGTGTGTGTGTGTGTGTGTGTGTGTGTGTGTGTGCTGTATATCAGTGGAGGCTTCCATTCCATTGAGGAGAGGGAGGAAGATCCTCCTTAACATTGTTCAAAATAAAAAATGGAGATTGCCCAGACTTCTGTAATGAATGAATGCCCTTAAAAACGACTACTTTAATGGCTTTGTTTTTGTAGGGAGCACATCCTCCCTCCGCCTCCACTGACTCCCATTCATTTCCCCGAATGTGTTGGCGGCCGGTGAATAACATAGGGTTCAATGAGAGAGAGGAGGAAATTTCTCAACTGAGTGGCTGTGACAAGCTAAGGGATCTCAATCTCGTCAACGTCTAGTCACGAATAGGCTGGAGCCCTGTCTGAGCCAATAACCAATAAGCAGGAGTCCTGCCTGTGGAGCAGCCCGGAGGGAGGGGTTATCCCCTCAAGTCTAGGCTACGAGAACCAACAAACACGCTCATTCGTCTCGTTTCCACCGAGCGGTGCGCTACTGTTTGTTGGGGTACAGTGCTTGTTCGCTTATAATGCCGTTTCCGCCGAGCAGTGCGGTTCGGTTCGGCTCGCTGATATTGGCTTTTCCACCGCCAAAAGTTGGGCAAGGTCCCTGAATAAACGTGCTGAGCCTGCCTATTTTTCGACACTCCTCCGTTGGGTTACCAAGCCGTCTGAAAGGGTGGCGAAAACGTGGAGCTACACATGCCATTATTCTGAAGTCACTTAAAAAATATCCTGTTTGTGTGTGTATTAAGAGGATGTGGTCTGTGTGTCCCAGACGTTGTTTTGGAGCGGGACCAAGGAGTTGGCCCACCAGGTGTCAGGGGGCTGCTACCAGACGCTGGAGGACACATTGCTGGGATCTGTACTGGACGAAAAGACCTGGTGTGGGAAGAAGGGGACAACGGTAAGACACCACTACCATATATACAATACTAGAGTACACATGTACTGTATATAGTGTAGGTATATATAAAGCCCTTTATGATTAGTCCCGCCCCATAATATCCTGTTTAATGATATGGAAACATCTGATTCTCATGCTCTGGTCTGTCTCTCTGCCTCTCTTGTGTCAGAAACGTTCACCTCTGGGTGTCCTGGCTGGACTGAATGTGAGAACAACCCGGTCAGATCCTTCTGGAGCAGAGCGTCTGCTGATGTACGTCATCACGAGACAGTCGACTCACAATGTTTAGGCCTACATTGGATAAGATGAGCATAGCTTACCTTGTGTTGTGTAGCACCATTTGAAAGCAGCTTACAACATTCTTTACAAGATAATATCAAGATTCAACTGATTCAAGATTGTTTATTGCATATGGTATACAGCATAAGGCGGTACAAATTATTTAGTTCTGGTTCCTCGGTCTGGCAAAACGCACAGACACAGACACACACACGGGCATGCACACACGAGCAGACTCAGACCCACAGACAGACATACACGTACACACTGTGGTAACCCGGCTCCATAAGGGTGTCTGGCTTCCACCCAATCAGCACACGTCTCTGCTGCTTAAGCCAAAAAGGTATGTTCATTCAAACCAAACAAAGTATTCTACTCAAAATAAAAACATCTTGGAGGAATCCACAGTCCTGTGACTCCTGTCCATCCGGGTGGAATCACGTTACCAATGAAGACCAGTCTCTCCAAGCCCGAGGACCAGGAGACCCCTGAATGCTTTTTAAAGCATGCCTCTCCACCTCCTCCTCAAGTCTGCTGCATCTTGCTGAATGGCACTGGTACCAATGCGCTCACTGGACGATCAGGCTTTCTGACACACTGTCCGTTGTACTTACCCTGGATGGAGGGAAGCTCAGATCCACTGATGCGCTGGTTGAATGGTAACCACTGCCCTGGCCGCCCCGGGTCATGATAACAGTGCATGTGACATGTCGTGTGGTTCAGTTTGCAGTGGTTGCCTGCGGAGATGCTGCCGTCCTGCTCAACGGCTCCAGAGATACCCCCTTCGACCCTAACAGGTGAGTTACCGCGTTAAACGTAACGACGTCTAACACTTCTACTAGCTCGTAGATTAAAATAACCTGGGCATAGCTGTAGACATTCCCAAACAACAACCACTGTTTGGGATGATTACCAGTATAGCTTGAAGCCATGATTCATTAATGTCCTTGTTTAGAGCCAGATCGTTGCTTATATTAGCATATAAGGCAGGACAAAAAGTAGGCACATCGCAATTTGCTCATTCAGGATTTAATTGGCAAAACTCCCTTTTACTCCTAGACAAAACCGTTTTTGATTGGTTTGAAAGTTATGGCCACATCCCCTCGACCGTGAAGACGCAAACACTGAATAAATGTTTTAATACAACTATACATTGTTATAAGACAGGTATCTATCATTCTCAATGAGGAAACCTAACTTTTTGTTTTTGCACTTTGTAGTATTTTTGGCAGCATCGAAGTCAAGAATTTCACACCCGGCCTAATCAACAGTCTCACTGTCGTCCTGGTAACCAAGGACAACGTTGGGTAAGGTTATTTACTAAGATCTCTTAATCTTTCCTAAATATACAAGTAGTTTTACAATTTTACTTTCTTTCAAAGGGCGAACTGTACGGATGAATCTTTAAAGAACCTACGGAAGGAACTCAAACCTGGCATCAAGTATATTTGCAAGGAGAAGACAGAGTAAGTGTGTGTGTATGTGTGTCATCATAATCATCACCATATTCATATTTTCCTGCCATGCACAGTAGTGGCCTTGGGGTGCTCCGGCTTTAACCTCTGGTCCAGCAGTCACAGGAACTGTGTTCTCTCCATCATCATTCTCCTGGCCTGCTGAACATCGATATCCAACAGCCTCTCTATCCAAGTCCAAATCTTTCTTGGCCAAATATAACCTGTTTCTGTAGTTTGCTATTGACTTTAGTCTGCATACCGGACCTACATACTTGCTTTCAAAACCACCTTGTTCCATCTTTCTCAGAAACCTGTGCCATATGATATGACCACAACCTTGCAGAGTTCTTACTGTGTTGGTTCCCAGGCTTGAACTCTGTAGAGGAGAGGAGATCGCACACACGCAGTTAGAAACATCTCTCTAGCAGACAGCCCTATGCGTTTTTCCATTAGGACATGTTTCAGTTCATTCCATTTCTTGTGTGGAGGCAAGATGAGATGTTCTCAGAGTTTGTGATGGCATATTTGCATTAATCCTTCCTCATCATTAAATACCATTGTATAATTCTTATCTCATATGATATTTGCATTTGGAACCCTAATGGGCAGTAGAGTATTCAGATATGGACTAGTGACTAGGTTTGTAAGGAGGGAAAGAATAAAATGACAACACAAATTATTAACTAGAGCCACAGGTTAACTTTTAGATTAACTGTATTCAACCTTGTAGAAAAATAATAAAATAGATTTCAGTGCAATTCAGAATATTCAGGAATTCCACAATTTAGACCTCAGTCAGAAACTATTATCTTAAAAACACCATGAAATGGCAATGAAAATTTTCCATAGGGAAAAAATTAAATATAAACAAAAATAAATTCCTTGGAAGTGTTCCTTTAATTTCCTTGGTTCGGCCAGTTCAGCATACTTTAGTCAAAAGTACTGTCAAGTGAGAAGTCCAAAAGTAAAAGTCAATTGGTCATGTGTGGCGCTTCAGAGCACTTTCACCTGATATGCTCAAGTGATGGATGTAAAGGCAGGTTGGTATCCTCCTCGGCACAGGTGATATCGGTCCACTCCTTTGGATAAGGAGGTATCTTCACTAGCTCGCCACCCCTTCGTCAAGGGGAATTCGATCCAAATTCTCAAGGGTTTCCAAGGACTCCAAAAAAACCTAGCCAAGACTCAGCCGAAAATAATAAAACTCCCAGTGCTTGATCATCAATTCCCCCCCACTCACTTCGGATTTGTCTCCCTTCAACTTCCATTCCGTTTTTATACAGTTTTATGACACTTTCTACAATTTGACTCGTTTTCTCAGCTCGTTTTACTTGTATGCTGGTGTAAGCGTTCTGGCTGCGCATTGACGACAGCTACGTGAAAGGCGGGGCTTACTTCCCATTAGGTCTGTATTCTTAGATAAAGCCAATAAGTATGAGCAAAATCACTGATGGACAGCTTAATAACCCAACAGGTAATACAATATTAAGGGAATAGTACAGACAAAGTACAGAAAGGGGAAACTTTGAGAAATAAGTATATAACATGGAAATAAAATAATAGAACAGAACTTTCTACTGGGTTACACATTCCTTACTGTTTAAAGGTGTTGTAAATGCAGAGTATGCTCTGCTGAGTTGGCAAATATAACCTGATCATTAGCACAGAAGTTCTGTGATTGGGCTTCAATGCTCTCTCTGGGATATATACTGTATATACTGTATGTCTGTGTGTGTTTGTGTGTTCTGGGTTCTGAGTTCGAACCCCAATCTCCCCAAATCTGCTCTTTAACGGCATGTATATCTCCATTCACTGTAGGTCACTTAGCATTTAAGTGTCTCTGCTAAATGGCTGATTCGTAAACATGAATTTCCGTGTCTTGCAGGTCTGAGCTCCTCACCTGCAAAAAGAACCAGGACCAATCCTGTGTCCCCTGCTGGTGAACCGCTCATCCGCCAGTCCTATAAGGCTGCGTTCCAATAGTCCTTCTAGAGCGATTCCTTCCTCAATCTCCAGATGTTGTCTTCGACCACCATGTACCTGCTGTTCCAATAGACGTAGTAAGCTAGCAAAAGCAGCCTGAAATAACATTGTTGGCTACAAATGGTTGAAATCAAACTTAATACAAACTAATGTTTCATCATTAATTTTTTTTGGTTCACACGAATACCGATTTTTTTTTTTGTTTGTTCTAAATCATGTTGGATTTTATATGAAAACTTATTTATAGGGCTATCGAACGGGTATCAAGTTATTGCTTGTGAACAAATAATTGTATTGTGTAATGACTGCATAAATAATGCTAACAACTTGAATGACTTTAGCGGTCATACAACGCGCATGTGAGTCGTTGGTTTTTACACACACACGTCCATTTCTCTGACAGTGGACCTATGGAAAAACAACTGATCCCCGACACCACGAACACAGAGCAAGTGAACCATTTATATCCAATTATTGTTGGATGGATTGCATATTTCTAGTAGCATATTATAGTCGGAGGCCCTGCTTGTGAACAGGCAAGACAGGCAACTGGATTCCCCCCCCCCCCCCCACCAAGGGTGCTCTATGTTGTCATGCCCAATGCATTGATCGCGATCGACCGATTTTTTTTAAAAATGAATTACTCTTTTTATTTAGAAGTATCATCCTGATGCCATTTGCCACTTGATTAACAAAAATTATCTGCAAGACTTTGACAAACGATAGTTATGATATTATAACTGTAGTTCTATGATTGTAGGCGTAGCCATCTAGGCTTCGCCTTATGGGCTTGTCCCTCTCTGAGAGAGAGAGAGAGAGAGAGAGAGAGAGAGAGTGAGAGTGAGAGTGAGAGTGAGAGTGAGAGTGAGAGAGAGAGAGAGAGAGAGAGAGAGAGAGAGAGAGAGAGAGAGAAGAGAGAGAGAGAGAGAGAGAGAGAGAGAGAGAGAGAGAGAGAGAGAGAGAGAGAGAGAGAGAGAGAGAGAGAGAGAGAGAGAGAGAGAGAGAGAGAGAGAGAGAGAGAGAGAGAGAGAGAGAGAGAGAGAGAGAGAGAGAGAGAAGAGAGAGAGAGAGAGAGCTCTCTGTCCTTCCCATTTTCTCTTTCAGCCCAAAACAGGCATCCTTCATTAGAGTGGAGGGGGAAAAAGTTAGATAAATGTCAGCCAACATGCAGTTGGTATACACAATTGAAATTCATAATGTTAATCACTATGCAAATGAGAATATAGCTAATTCATAGTCATTTTTAAGGTGCAGTAATTTCACACTTTTACACAATTCAATTACTGTATGGTATGTAAGATAACTAACAGCTAAAATTAGAGCAATTGAAAGAGTGAAACATTAGTCTCCTGTCATCTCCTTCTCATGCACTGGTTAGCCATGGTTGTAAACAGTTCATTAAATTATTTTGAGTAGATTTTGTCCTTGTTTACCATGTGCTATTAAAGGACAACTTGTCATTTTGTGTTATATTTGTTCATACTGTTATTAAAACTAATGAACCTATTTAACTTTCCATGATTGTTGATAATCGTTATAGGCCTACTCTTAAATCAGCGTGTTGTAGACCCCTGCGTTGGTGAGTGTGGTGCGACACCCCATAAGCGCCACACACACACGTACCGGTGGGGCGGGTTTGTACGAGGCTGGGAGGGAATCATCACAGTATACCCACTACAATAAAATAGACTACACCACTGGAGAAGAGGTACGTTAAGGGTAAAACAAACATACTAATCTAAACCCTGAGAACTACCCATTGAGATGTAATACAGGATTTTTGTTTTGTTTTTCTTCACAGCTTATCTCCATCAATAACAAATGGGTGGATCAGATACTGATCACATACTGTGTCATGACAAAGTCATGACAGTATTACAAAGCAAAGGTAAAGGAATCCAAGTTTGTGGTTTGAGTTCATTTTATTTCAATGTTAAGATCAACTTCAGAGCCCTATTGTAAACTCAATAAGTATCAATTTGCGGGAATTATTTATTGTTTTTAATGTATTTTGTATTCTTTGCTAAACTTCAGGTCAGAGTAACAACCTTCAGCCAAAACCCACCACTCCCAGACCCACTAGTCGCTGAATCGCTGTTCGTTCACTGACTGTGGTGAAGAGGGACCACTGAGAAACAGTCAACTTTAGGCTCACCCAGAAGCCATTTCCATGGTAGACAGCGCCATTTAGTGTACAAAGCAGATAACGGATTCAAATGTTTGATATCCTTTGCCGACAATAGTATAGTAGGAAGTCAAATACAAATATATAAATTATATTGATCAAATATGACTCCTCCTTTGTAAATTGGGGGTTGTTATAAATAAAAGTTGCAAAATTATTGTAAATGTAGGATTTTTACACATATCGTATCTTCACTACAACATTTCATTTCAATTAAATGTTTTTTTTATGCTGCAGATACCTAGCCACTGGGGACTCATACAGGACCATCACAATAGCTACCGTGTTGGGGTCGCCACCGTCTCCGGCATTGTCCCTGATTTCGTCACTACTATCTGGGACGTGGAGGAGTTCATGGCTGTGCCCCCCACAGATGAGTGGAAGTCAATTGCAGGGAGGTTTGAGGAGCGGTGGAATTTTCCTTTTTGTTTGTTGTGGAAAAGAAAACGCAGAGCCTGGTCGATGGAGGCCATGGTACTTCATTCAAACTCATCTCTTTTTACCCCAAAACGTGTAGGAACTTGAACGTAGTGCCTTATAACGCTCAATATGTTTTTGTCCTTCATATTCCTCTTATAGGTCAGAGGCTTTTACATGTTTTGATGAAAAACATCGAAAGACCTGTTTCAATACCAAAAAAAAGAAGATTGATTGAAAACAAAAGAAAAACTAATTACCATTATTTAACTGACATTTTTAAAGTATTTTTCATATTATGGCCTGCTATATTATCTAAGCGTCCATATGACCACAAGGGCCCTCACACACACACACACACACACACACACACACACACACACACACACACACACACACACACACACACACACACACACACACACACACACACACACACACACACACACACACACACACTTATGGGAAGTCGATGCTTCGAGTTGCTTTCCAGTAGTATTACATTTGAAACAAAAGTCCACAGTTAGGCTGATTTCCGCATCCGTTCTCTGCTGAGTCAAAAGTTTCAGCCTTGTGAGAACAGAAAGCACAACAATGTCCCTTTTTATAGTAAAAAAAAATTCAACGCAGACATTTCCCATAAACCAGGGTTCAAGTCGAGGTTCCTCTCTGTAGAGAATCATGCCTGGAGTGCAGCCCTTCGAAAACCCCACGGTGTGACTCCCCCATACACATGACACAATCCGCCGTTACGTCTTTTTTGTAGTTTTTTATGAATGATAGCCTGTAGCTGCCAGTAAATTACAGGATGTATCTTTACATCGTTGGGATAAGGAAATCCAAGGATTTACCAGCCGGGCTTTGGAAATTGGAGCGGGTCTAGTCTACTTGAGGGAAACCCAATCCAAGGTTCAAATAGGTGCAGGGCGCGTGCTCTGCGACACCTGACCTGGGGCTACAAGGGGGCCGTGACCGCTGGCCCCGATGTCACAAGGGATCCTATTTATACCCGACAATGAAGTCACCACACCTTGGATTCATTCACGCACTGGAGTTTTCATTCAAGTTTTAGTTGGGGCGGGAGAATGAAACGGAAACGTGCAGTAAGTAGACAGCAATTTACGATGGTTTAGTAACTTTCTTGACTTCACGATTATGGAATATTTAGGCATTTGTTTGTCTTAATGAAGTTTGGCGCAGGAATTATTATTTGGTTTGGGTACTAGGCCATACAATGTGTGTGTGTGTCGTTGGTTCTTACACACACACGTCGATTCCTCAGGTTTGACAGCTCACCGATGGATAAGCAACTGATCCCCGACACCACAAACACAGAGCAAGGGAACCATTTGTATCTGGTAGCGTATTAGCAAACCCAAAAAAGGATGCTGTTAATTGTTTTAGTTTTTTATCCAATTTTATCCAAAGCGACTCGCAATTTGTCAGCAGAATAAGAAGCAACAATATATCAATCTCAGTACAGCACAGTTCATACGACAAGTGCCAAGCACATACAATTAATAGGGTTACGCTTTCCCTGTATACTACAAAGATAGGTAGCATAAGATGCTCCACGATGTTAAGTACCATTTTAAATTATAGGATGTACAACATACAATAAGTGCATACATTAAGGGCCAGGACGTACAAACATACAATAAGTGCATTAGCGGCGGTGTTTTTTGGAGAGTCAGGGAGGAGAGGTATTTTTCAGGTAAGGAGGGAGACTGTGCAGAGTCCAGGTGAACTGACTCTCTTGTAGAGGCTGGTGAGGACTCAAAAAAATGCCAAAATTGTAACGTCCGGCTGAGGTCTACAAAAAAGTAGTGAAAGTAATGAGTAATTACGATTAATATGTTATTTTGAAAAAGGTTCTACAGTCTTTACATTAAAAGTGAAAAAATGTATGTACCTTTTAAGGTACATTTCGGCCTACTAGTTTTACACACATCCTCTCGATCAGATGGCCAACGTTCTTTCCTCTATCATCTCCCCAGATCACACGGGCTAAACTCACTTGGGTTTGCCTGTGTGTGAAATTTAACTGAACTCAACAAACAAGCAAACCGATTGGGATAGTATCATTGTGGGTGTCTGTCTCCAAGAAGAACGTTTCTGGGTTCAAACCCCAATGCCCACACAGTTAAGCCTTTGAGGAGGTGGGCCTGGTTCACGCAGCTGTCCATCAAACTTCCTGTCAATATTGTGAAGGCCGCAAAGGGCCTCAATGAATCGTAGAGTAAATGTTGAGATGTTTTCATACCCAGTGTGTGCAAAGCTGGCTGTGCAGGTCATTGCAGTCCTACTCAGCCCCTCCTCCTGTCCTGTCACAATTAAGATTGTTGGCGAGTTTATTCATAGTCAAACCGTGCATGCAGTCAGTGTCATGGTGCCTAAATGAACAAATGTTGCTGTGGTTGCTGTACTTAAGCTAAAATGTTACAGTGATGACACTAATGCAGCATGTTAGCCTGAACCTGTGATATCAGTCATAGAACTTGATAAAAGATGTTTGAAACAACCCCAACATTAAACTAAACTGCACGCCTGTCATGATTATTAGGTATCCAGAAAGTGTATGTGGTTACCTATTGTTATTCTAGGGTTTATGTATTATTATAGTGGATTGGTAAAATCTCATCCCGATTGCCAAAAAGGTGTTGTTGTTTTTTTTACAATAGTTGTATTCCCGGTAAACAGGTCTCCAAAAATGCGGGTCCATTTCTCCCATAGGGAACCATTTCTGGAGTGAATTCTGAAATGTGTGATTAAAGAGGTAGTGGTTGTGGCATTTTGCACAAGGAGGACTACAGGTGGGCTGCGGACTTGGGGTTCAAACCCAGAACCTTATTGTCCTGCTCCCTAAATATGTTGTGGACATCCTTGAGTTCTTCACTTAGTGAGTGTCATGGTTGTGTTTGGCTCCCAGCAGAAATGTTTCAGTTTTGAAAGGGACCCCAAGGAACCTCACCACCAGCCGCTCCGTACCCTGGACCCCCCAGTCCACCCTGCACACTCCTGGACCCCAGGACCCCCGGTGAAATCACAATAGACAGAACATATTTTCGATATTTGAATCTTCTAAAATATGAATAACATTGATTATATGGGATATATATATATATATATATATATATATATATATTTGGGAACGGTTATCATTGCATATGAATAATGTTCTAATATTGTACGTAAGAATTTGATTGTGTATTTATCGTACATCTTAAACATTGTGGATACTGAAGTCTTTGTGTCTATCTTAAAATGTTATGTACTTTAATCAGTCTAAACCTTGATGATGTTGGCTGTGGTTCTCACCTGTACGAACCAGAGAAGATGCCAGGAACAGAACAGCCAAGACCAGGATCAGATTTTCACCTGTCATGGTGAACACCAGTAATAAGACTCTCTTGCCTCACAATATGCCTCAAACATGTAAGCATATCTGGTAGTAAAAGCCCAAGGTACGTGGTTATCAGCCCAGGTGGACCGCCATGTAGCATCACTGACAATGATCTGAGTGATCTGAATCCTGATGCTGAAGAGGAAGCACATATCCTGCCCATGGTAGATGAACATTGAATTAAGGATAATATTCGACCCGGCTGTCCAGTAAATGTGATGAAGTTATTGATCAATTATAATTAAATTGTGTAAAATTGTTAACTGTAACACATTACAAACCATTAATCAGAGTAAAACTCCAAAAACATCACTTTACTCTGTTGAGTTTTATTTTTTGGAATTATTATGGCTACTATTTGTTGCTAACTATTGGAATTGCTGCCACTAGAAACTACCGTTTCTAGTAATAATTAAATTTACTACTAGCAAGGTACTACCACCAGCTAATATCATAGCCACTACTCGTTATCTACCCTTAACAACTATTATACCTTATTCTAGTTACTTTTATAGCCACTACTAGTAAGCTACACTCTAGTTTTCTACTACTCACCACTATTATAGCTACTACTAGTTATCTACTACTATTTACTATTATAGATACTACTAACAGCTATTATAGCTAATAGTTAGCTACAACTAACAGGGTCATCCCTATGTTCCCCAGGTCCTATGTTCCCCGGGTGCAAAGGGTTAGGGTCAGGTTTAGGGTAAAGGTGAGGGTTAACCATAAACCTAACCCTAACCAATTGGAGGAGAGCCATTCTAACCAATCACAGGCGACTCAGAGGCGAAAAAGGCGGTACTTGCCCCTACCATCCTACGAAAAAAGATTTGCTCACAGGGCTCACCTATGTTCCCCGGTCACATTCAAAGCGGGGAACATAGGTCAATCCCCAACTAACTGCTAGCTTCTAAATATTTTGATTGCATGCTTTGATTTGTCAGCCTAATTATCGTTTTTGATGAAAATTTGTCTGCTGAATGACTAAATGTGAATGTCAATAAGTGAAAACCTAAACAAAAAGATGTGTTTCAAAGTTTAGTTTTTATTGGTGCAATTATAGCAGCAACGGGTTCCTGGTCATTTTAATGTACAAAAGTCTCAGAGAGTTTTCCCTTTGATAGCGGTCATCGCCTCTGTCCGTCGATCCGTCCTCCGCTTTTCGTATGACATTATCTTCTTCATCATCGCTGTCGTTGTGGCAACCGTGATTTAACTAAGCTTAATGGATAGAGAGAAAGTCCGTTGTAAATCGCTTTAAAAGTGCTTTTGCACCGTGCATCGTGAACAGAAGTCTTACTTGTAGTACTTGCAGAGAGCAAAGGGGGGGCGGGATATAACATTGCCAGTTCCCTCTTGTTGCTGATGGATTATTAAGTATCTTAGTGGTTTATTATAAATAGGTGCAGATATGAATAATGAAGAATATCATGATTATTATTTGAAGGGGTTGATGGCGATGTGAAGTAAAAAAAATCAAGATGAAACAAAACAGAAAATATTTAAATGCATAAATTGCGAATCTGTACCAGGTGCTACATTTATTGCGCATTTCCATCAGCGGTTGTGGTTCGGTTAATTATGAAAAGGTGCGGAATGGTTCTGCGTTTCCACCGCTAAAAGTGGGTGGGGATCGGACTTAGCCGTGATTAGCCCTACTTATCTCTCAGTACTCCTCCTTGTAGTCTGGCAATAGCCAGACTACAGATTCCCCGGACCAAGATTGAGCTTCCCCGGACCAAGATTGAGCTTGGTCCGGGGAAGCTGCTGTCATTTTCTTCAGCACAAGAGGCGTGATCAATGGGCCTAGTTCAACTGACTCTGTACGCGATTGGCTGCTTCCACGCTTCCCTGTCGTCATTGCGTTAAACCAGCTAATAGCGCGCCAAGGGGAAAAGCCAACATGGTGATTGGCTCCCTCAAAAACGTATCGGAAGCAGGAAGAAATATATTGCTCTTTTCCAGACCCTTGGAGTAGGGTCTGTCTGCGTCCTGCAAGACGGAGGCGTAACTTGTAGTAGGAGGAGGCGCATCTTGTACTTTTCTAAATCGCGGCCCACGCGAGATCCTCCTCTTTTCGCGGTAAAAAAAGTCTTGTAAATCTGTAAATTATTTTCTTAAATGCATAGGCCTATGACTCAGGGATGTCAGTTTCAGTAAGCCAGTAAGGCTATGATTAAGCTAATCAAGAGCGTATTTGTAAATGAGCGGGTCGGGTGCATTATTTTTATATAAGGCCTAATATTTGAGGTCCGACTTGCGGTCATTTATGTACCCGCGCACCACACTGCTGCATACTGATCACCTCCGTGATTTAGAAAAGTACTAAGGGCGTGTTCACACAGGCAGTTTTTTTTTCAGGTGCGAGTGGATGTTTTACATTATATTCCTATGATACAGAGTTTTTTTGTAAAAACATCCTGGGTGCTTTTAAAAACACCGCTGCCAGCGGGGTTTTTTTCACCGCTCTTGGTGGTTTTCAAGTTGAGAAAAGTTCAACTCGCCAAGAAAAAGCACCCGACGTCAGGCAGTTTTTTGACAGCTGACCAATGAACGAGAACTTACGTCACTAGGAAAGTCCTCAAAACACGTAGTTTAAATATGGCTTGCCTCATTATTATTGAAGGCGCAACGATGCGCAAAAGGGTTTCAAATTGACTCTTGTCGAGTCTGAAATACGCACTGAACCGTGCATTATCAAACCGTAGCTCTTGTATCAAACTATGAAATGCACCATACTGCTGCTGTCCCCGGTTTATATCATGCACCCACAAACGGGAAGGTTCGTCGTTATCTTCGTCGTTGGCATCTAACGCCAAAACAAGGGCTAATTTTCTCATCCTCGAAATTCTAACTAGTTGACACTGATTCAGGTAGCGTAGTCAAACCACTTTGATACGGTAACCGATTTGCAACGTAAATGTGCTCTAGAACATTGTGCTCTAGAATGAACTAGACAAAACCCCCGTCAGTTTTTTAGTTGGTAAAAAAACGCTCGGGTCAGGTGTTTTTTAATATAAAAAAAAGCCTGTGTGAACACGCCCTAAACACGCCTTCTACTTCCGCGATTTAGAAGTACAAGTTATGCCTACTACAAGTCACGCCTCCGTCTTGCAGGACGCAGACGGATACTATTGGACCCTTGTGCAGGGCAAACTCAAATCGCGGGCAGAATGGGCGGGGCTACCCGGTCTACCTCTGTTGACCAATCATCTGCGATGATTGGTCAACATAATCGCCACTTCCGGGTGACAGATAAAAAAAAACAACAAAAAACACAGTACCCGCAAGGTATTTCTGGACAACGGCGAAGGCTTTGTTTATTGAAAAAAATGGTGCGCAAAAGTTGAGGTCACGATGATTACGTAGCTGCCGCGGCTATCGCCATCCGGCGTAAAACCCAACCCTACCATAAAGGTACTGTCGGCGGTGGACAACTGAGCTGCGCCTAACCGCACCTAAATTACCGGAACTAATCATACTGGGCCGATTGCACCCGCCGGTGGAAACACGCCATTAGTAGCATTGGTTTAGAACAGGTGACACATCGGAACCGTGACTGAAAAATGCTAACGTGAATGCTTATACTTGCATGTCTTTACCTTTGAACAGATAAATATGTTAAATACATTCTTTAGAAGTATTTGCAAAATTATTTAAAAGAAACTGACTTTATAATCATCATCATCATCATCCTCGTCCTCACCATCATCTACCACGCGGGGAGGAAGAATTGTACACCTTGTGTCCAACCAGTCCGGGCGGCGCGGCTAAGCTAACACCACCGCGAAGCAGGAGTAGAAAACAAACATCCACTTGTCAGAAGGGGGGGCGGGGACTCGAACCAAGAACCCAGAACCAAGAACCCTTTCACCACCGTCGCACTCAGTAGAACGCCGGGTTGGTGTGTTCGATGACGCAGCGTCGGCAGTGGCGCCGCACGAAGCGCAGCGCCTCCGGCGACACCTCGCAGTCCTGCACGTTGAGCAGCTGCAGCTCGCAGCAGTTAGCCGCCAGCGCACGCAGCCCCCGGCCGCTCACGCTCTCGCACGCCCGCAGGCTCAGCCGCCGCAGACCCTGGCAGTACAGCGCCAGCTGCTCCAGCCCGCCGTCCGACACCAGCGGACATTTCCCCACGTCCAGGGACTTGAGCTTGGGGCAGCTCCGCGCCAGGTGCCCCAAGCCGTGGTCGGTCAGACCCTCGCAGCCGCGGGCGTTCAGGTAGCGTAGCCGCGGGCAGTAGCGTGCCACGTAGCGCACGCCCACGTCGGTGATGCGCGGGCAGTGGGCCACGCTGAGGTAGCGCAGCCGGCCCTCCAGCCGGGCCACCTCGCGCAGCCCGAAGTCCCCCAGCAGGCGGCAGTCGCTGAGGCTGAGCTCGCGCACCGAAGGGCAGTGGAGCGCCAGGTGGCGGAGCGACTCATCCGTGAGGCGCGGGCAGCGGCGCAGGTAGAGGTGGGTGAGGCGGGGGCAGTGGCTGGCAATGATGCGCAGCCCCTCGTCCTCCAGAGAGAGGCAGTCACTCATGTCCAGGAAGCTGATGGAGATCTGCTGGCCGTGCACCGGGGCCAGCTGCAGGGATGCCTCCTCGGTCAGGCTGATGCAGGTCACCTTGGAGCAGCCTGTAGGGGGTGCATGGGAGCAGGGAGGGTCAAGTACTTGCACTTTTTTTTTTTTTTATGCGATATAGACCTTTGTGGAGCACGTTATTTATTTAACAGCAGTTCAAATGCAGGCAGAGCAATGACAATGAACAATGTTCTCAATATTGGGAGATGGTGTAGAACGGTAACTAGGTTCCTACTCAAGTCAATGTTCAGCAGATGGTATTGTAAAGTGAATTATAGAGTTTGGGGGAAAGTTTAATAAGAACAGTTATCACAATAATTATTTTTATTAAATTGGATTATTATTACTGTATAAATGTTCATATGACTTTGCTTTGAGTGATTTTACCATTACCTCAAGAAGTAGTTAGTAAAAGCAGATCTATTCCAGATGGAGCTTGTTTAATTAAATATACTGCTTCAGTTAAGTTCCTGTGTATTCCGATTCAAAGCTGTGCTATGCCATAATAGGCCACTAGAGGGCATTGCAGCCAACTAGGCTATATTTGGACAAACGCCCGTACTGAACCAATCTGAACTCATCGACCAACAACTCAGAGAGAACTGAAAAAAAACCCACTTGAAAACAAAAAATAAAAAAAGGGAAAAATTCGTTGTACATCTTTTCCAGTTAAATAAATAGTCCTCATATAAAGACTCGGCCCTCCTCACATAAAAACACCCTCATTGATTAAAAGGCCTTTTCTTCCTTTTCCAATGAGAGGCGTATTTCCCTTCAGAGTGCAGCACCAAAGACCTGTCCGAATGAACGTTTTATTCGTGTCACTTTCTTAATGAAAGCAGCAGGCCAGACCTCTTACTCTCGCTGAAGAAAGACTTTCTTCTACCAGATGGGAGATTAAGGTTGGCAGAGCTTCCCCCACATTCCCCTAATGGCTTTACCAGCTCCTGGGGAAAATGGCTGAGAAGAACCCAGAAGAATGACTCTTTGATTCAGAACCCAGACTGGTGACCCAGGTCCCCAGATATGTGTGTGTGATGTAAAACCCAAGCCACTCCTCAAATAAAAGTGCATTAATCTTAATCCTTTAAGATCAATTCAACAATTGAAGGTGGTTAATGTTTCCTATCTGGGGAGCAGACGAGTTCGGGGGTCTCCAAACGTCCTCTTGTCAAGGACCCCCTAAAATATAGCTAGGACCCTCCGTTAGCTAAACCAAGACTATTCATATTTTAAGAACAAATTCTACAAAATACAGCCCTGTAAAACAACAACACAAGTGGGCGTGTCCACCTAGATGTATGAAGGAAAGATGAGCAACGTTTGCTACAGTTCACTGATGTCACAAATGGCTAAAACAATTCTCCAGAAAACAAGATCCATCCGTCCCGATTCGGTGGGGGGGGGGGGGGGGAGCAGGGGGGAGGGGGGGGCCACCCACCTGCCAGATTGAGGTGCTCCAGGTTGGGGCAGCGCGACACCACCTCGAACACGGCCTCGTTGGACACGTTGTAGCAGCCGGCCACCTCCAGCCGCCGCAGCTCGGGGCAGCAGCGAGCCAGCACGTAGAGGCCGCGGTCTGTCAGCCGCTTACAGCCGCTCACCACCACCGTCTCCAGGGTCAGGCACACGCTGGGGGTGTCCTGGCACAGCCGATGGGTCAGGATGCGGATGGCGCGGTCGGCATGGAGCAGCTCCCCGCTCAACCGGATCGAGCTCCAGAGGCGCGGGTCCCACGCCAGGTTGTACCAGCGCCGGCTGACGCGAGCGCAGCGGCACAGCTGGTTGGTCGGCAGGTGGGCAAAGACCTGCAGCAGGGCGTGGTCGGGGAGGAGGTCGATGGGGGAGGGTCCGGAGGAGGAGGAGGAGGAGGAGGAGGAGGAGTGGTGGCCCTTGGGCTGGCGGGCCGAGCGGGCGTGGGGGCCGGCGCCGGGCGTGGCGTGGACGACGGCGGAGGTCTCGGCGCGGGCGGAGGAGGAGGAGGAGGAGTGGGTGTCGTGGCCGTTGCTGCTGAGCGCCGGGGAGGACAGTGAGGAGGACAGGGAGGGGAGGATGAGGCCGGGGCTCGGGGTACTGAGGGTCCGCGTGCTGGAGTCCAGGCCTGAGAGAGAGAGAGAGAGAGAGAGAGAGAGAGAGAGAGAGAGAGAGAGAGATGAGAGAAGAGAGAGAGAAGAGAGAGAGAGAGAGAGAGAGAGAGAGAGAGAGAGAGAGAGAGAGTCAATTAGATAGAGGGTTTATTTTATGAAGTTGATTACATTATGTTTTACAGATGCTTTTCCCCCACAGCAAGAAGCTGAGAACAACAAAACATGCAATCAAAATTGGAGTATCTGCAACTAATTTCAACCGAGTGCAGAGTAGCTGTAATCTATTTATATTCTACTGCACATTCCTGTTGGGCCTGTTCTTGACGTTCCCAGTTAAAAGTGTTTCCTCGTGCCAATAAAGCTCTTTTAAATTGAACATAATCATTAAGCGAGAGAAGTGAGAGGAGAAGAAGAGGCAGAGAGGTCCAGTAAAGGGGCGTGGATCACAGGACAGCATCCTTCTGAACTTCCTTCCTGCACGCGATGAGAGGCCCTCCGTGTCATGCCATCTCCTTCAGCCAATGAAAACAAACGCCTGTTTCACCAAAACGCTTCTATCAGCCCACCCGAGAAAAAATAAACAGAACCCAAGCAGGCAGCCAGCGTTGCCATGGCTGCCCGGTGTGTTCCCAGAGACGGGGGGGGGGGGGAGAAAACACAACAAACGCGTGAGGAGTTGAGTGTGTGTAAAGTGTTATCTCCTGCGTGCTGATTGGACAACAGGGGGGCCTCTTCATCAAGGGCGCTGGCTCCACACGACGATCTCTCAGCCCCTGTGTAAACACTCGGGGCCCCCTCCGACAGATTGCGGCTGATTACAGACACGTTTCGAGGAGGAATCTTCGCCATCTGTGGGGGCGACCGGGGCGTCGAACTATTGGCAGGCTGAACGCCACGGAGATGACGTGCGTGCAGCGGAGCGAACGCCGATCAGATGGCTTCACATCTGATTGGCTGAGGGATCAAATGCATCACCGCCGCCGCCGCCACTAATGCCATCAGGCTGCAGGTTACATGTGTCTGGTCTCGCCGGAGATCACCTGCAGAGAGGTTGGATGGCCTCCCTGCTAGCGTGCTAATGCTAATGCGCCTCCATTTTGTGGGGTCCCATTGGGGGGCTTACAGTCTCATAACAACAAGGTCTCGGTGACTCTGTACGGCGGAGGAACGCTCCCTCCAGGGGAACCTGGCCGGGCCAGGGATACTTCTCCTACATTTAATTAAATCACTTTGTTATTCTTATCTGATTTTATCCGATTCTCGTCTCCCAGCCCGCCCAAGCAAATTGAGTTAAACATTCCTTGCATGCTTTTCTTACAGACATGGATGAATGTCTTCATTTCCCAAAATGCCTGAAGTTCATTTTGTGATTCTCTTTTCTCTCGACTTCCCAAAGTGATGAATTCATCATTTTGAGAAGCAATGAAATCCTGTTCATTCTTCCAGGGCCCATATGGATAGCATTTGGGCCCCAGGCACCAATCTTGGCCCTCCCGGCGGTTTGATCCAGCTTGAGGTGAGATAAGCATCGCAAGTTTACATTTCTTTTTCCACCCCAAAACACTTCGAGCAACCGTCTGTCTGGAGACATGTGATGTCTATCAAACTCCATGGAATGTGTTGTTCAACTGAAAAAGGCCCTTTCCCTCTCGGCCGCCACTAAACCCAAAGCTGGCCCCTAATACTAAATATTTGTGGCCAAAAACAACATATTGTATCACTCGTATTGCCGTATTAGTAAACTTTGAAAAGTAAGCAAGCACTAGAGGGAGACAACAGAGACAGCACAAGTAACAAGAAACTGATTGGCTCAAATTGGTGCAAAATCTTTTTCTGCCCGACGGACAATGGGACTAATAGGATTCAGTTTAGACACCTTGACCTTCACTCATTTCCTTTTGAATGGTCACCTTTCTCTGTGACTGTGGCACCAAGTCTTTCCAGTCCAATTGTCTAAAACATTGATAATAATTTCGATAATACACCAATGAGATGTCCTCAAAGTGCTCCTGATCCATGAACACACTCTCCCTGATCGCCTCAACACTAGGGTGAACAGCTGACGTAGGTAAGCAGCGGGACTACTACAGCCGGCGCTCGCATTCAAGGATCTGTGTCTTGGATTTGGAGATAGCTCTGCAAAAGTGTAACTCAGTGATGTCTGGTGATCTTCATAATATAAAGACGATGTGTTTGTTCTCCACTGACCAACGACTCAAACGGAAAACGTAACAGGAACGCCGAAGCAGGAACTTCAGCCTCCCTGCCGCGTGGCTGATGCGTACACTTTCCTACACTTTCATCACTGACTTTTGTCCCTTTGACCTGAAAACGTGTGTTTAATCCTACTGCTCTCCAATGTCGAGGCCGCGACAAGACAGTTGGACAGCACACAGCCGGGCAGCACAGATCCATCCAACGGTTCCACACGGAACAACCGGACGAAGGGGTCCCGTAAAATATCTCCGTGACGGATGGGCCTGACATGCTGGCTCGCACGGGTAGGAGTGACGGAGGGGGGGGGGGGGGTATGGAGGGGGGGGCTGTGGTGGATCTCTATTCCAGACCTGGGATGGATGGATGGGGAGGGGGCGTTGTCTGGGGTCGATCTGTCTGTCCGTCCCATGGTGATGACATCAGCAGATGTCACCCCTCCCCCCAGGGGAGAATGTCCTCGCTATGACGGATTTAAAACTAAACTGCTCTTTAAAAATAAACACACATGGACTGACAAGCACACACAAACACAGGAACACATGCACAGACACGCACATATGTACAGACTACACGCGGCACACACACACAAACACACACATGCATATGTACAGAAATGCATGCACGCACACACAGACACACACACACGCATTATACCAACACAAACATATTGATTGTCCCTCACATAGTGAATTTACCAGTGGTTTGAGAAGATATGTTGCTGATGGAGATAGTGTTGGCTACGGATGTTTTGCTTTCCTTGTACACAAGAGCACCAGTCTTTGAGATTCTTTTCAGCTATGGTTTATATCTCAGACTGATTCATCCATAGCATGTTTTACCTGACATGGGATGGATGTTAAACATGCACTATCACACACATGAACACCAGTTACCCCACTTAAATCCTTCCCATCCAGCACCCAGTTGGCCGGGAACACCGCCTGCCTCCAACTGACAAAAAAAACACATTTCCCTCCATGATCACCCTCATGAACGGAAATAAGGTATTTCTAGTTCAGTTATTACTCTCCTGTCTGAATATTTTACCCTGGCAGTGTGGCTTCTGTGTTTTCCTAAGCGCTTTATAAATATTAAAAGATTCCTGAGTGAATGCTTGGTGCTTCTTGGGTTAGCGGAGCGGTCTTGCTGTTTTTCTCTCTACAAAGAAAAACGTAACATTCCTCCGGATCCGTCCGTTGATATTTCTACAGTATTAGCATAATACTGAAAACCATACGCCATCGTTATAACAATTTGAGTTAAAACAATTCTCCCATTTTCCAGAACTTTTTGGTTTGGTTTACTTATCCAACCCAACATGGCATCAACAACAGCAAACCACTTTCCAGTCGGGCGATGTCTGTAAATGCTTAATGGGGAACAATATTTATCATCATTGTTAGCGAGGGTGCTGACGAGGAACTGTTTGAACAAGCTTGACAGCAAGCTAGTATCTGCAACCGGCCAATGAGCAGTTTCAAAGTCCACTCACTCAGAAATACACATACCATCAATGGAGGTTTTCTTATTTGAATTGTTTGCCCTCCCTTTTTTCCTTTCCTAAGATCCAGCGTCTCTGTGAGCCTTGTGATGTAAAGACAGCTTGGCTTTGTTTTTATTATTTCTTTTTTTATTTCACCTCAAGCCTCGGGAGGTGGAAGCGATTCAGTCTGAAAGATCGGAATCTATCTAATTACTGTCCCCTACCGCAGCGTTGAAAGGAGAACTGAAATGATGTGTATAAACCTTGTGTATTTACGTTGGGCATTGCAGTCAAATGATCGTTATTTTCATATTTGCTCCAGTAGAATGCTATGAAATACATTCTTTGATTTGAAAGATTATTTTACCTAGTACTAATCCGCTATTTTCTAAAAACTGAGAAAATAACTTTATATGATGCTAAACTTTATGTGTGTGCCCATTCATTACCTAGACCTAGTACCCTCCAAACCATATCTAGTAGGAGGTAACACTGTGTTCCCTGTGATCTGTGTTCCTCCTCAAGGTTTTCTCCTCTGGGTCTTGCAGACTTTGTGTCCTTTAAGAGTGCTTTGGGTCGGGGTGTGTTGTATAAAGTGTGCCCATGAAGCCCTCTGAGACTGTAACTGTGATTGAGGGCTAAACACATAAAAATGACTTGACTTCTTTCACGGTTTTCGCCAAGGCACTTAAAATGAACAGGCTCGGTAATTATGGGATGTTGAGTTTTAGAGTAAACCGTGGAGGCCCAGCATAGGCCTCAGTCCATACTTTGCTAGCCAGACCATGACCCGTAAAACCTGACCCCTTCAATGGCTCGAGACATGGTCCCCGCTCTCAAGAGTTCAGGAACGCTCAACTCCGTCCCAAGAGTGAGACAAACACAACCTGTCTCTTAAAAAAACCCTGTTCTTCAAACCCCTAGCCAACTTCATTATTATTCCACTGCACGCTAGCCCTCACCACAGCCAGGGTCTGAGGCACAGAGTGGATGCAGACAAAGAACTGGCAGGAATATCACCCGAGACCACAGCCAAGCCCCCATCACCTGGAGAAACCGCCGTTCTATCTGTTTTTCTCCTGAAAAACTGATGCTGAGCCCTCATCCTGCACTCTTTAAGTTGACCCTTATTTGAAAACAACACTTCCTCCAGGAACTCACTCGGTCATAAATCATTTTAAAAAGTGTTACACACCAATCTCGTGATTCCTCCTAGGTTTAATCCCAACTGCCATATTCTGTATCATGAAGGAAACCAGAAGAATGTCTTGGCTCCATCTTTAAGAGCAAGCATTGGATAACAGGCGGGCAATTAAGATCCAGTGGTGATGCTCTTTCCTGAAACCCCAATGTCTGCAGACTAAGCTATAGGTGTCTGCAGATGAAGGACTTTAGAGTAACACCAAAGTCGACCCATAGCAACAGCACCACCTCTAGGAAGTAACAGATACTGCAACTGCTGTGCACCTGAATGTTTTAGTTATGGCAAGAAAAACTGTTATTATGTAGTCAGAGAGGCAATGTTTCCCCACTTTTCCACTTCAGAATTAACCAGAAATACATAGATCCTCCCTGCTTAGCTAGCTCAGAAGTTGAGCTAGTTATTTCAAGCAATGCCTTGATTAACTGTTGCTACCAATTTTGCCTTGGAGGTGAATCAACCGTTTCCATCTCTAATGTTAGTCACCATAACCGTCGTGAGCCAGCTCTCATCGTTTGCAGAACAAATACACCACAGCTGGATAAACCATGTCGGAGGGTTGTTTTGAGTGCAGATGTTGCAAGACTCATTTGGGTTAGGGGAGGAAGTCAGAAGGAAACAGATTCAAACATCTGGTCGTTACATCGCAACAAAGCAGGCATCG
Source organism: Melanogrammus aeglefinus (assembly GCA_900291075.1). Lineage (NCBI taxonomy): Eukaryota > Metazoa > Chordata > Actinopteri > Gadiformes > Gadidae > Melanogrammus > Melanogrammus aeglefinus. The sequence goes on from OLKM01002209.1 coordinate 45,191, forward strand.
GAGCTGAAATGAAAGGGAAAGTCATGCGTTGTGAATGTGGCTGCGGCCGCAGCAAGGCATACCGGCATAAATGAAATCATCAGGCTGCTAATACCCGGATCTGAGATGAGCTCCAGTGGCCTGTCAGCGGGACCTCGTTAACACAACCAACCAGAAGAACCTCCTAGAACCCACCAGAACCCCTCTGGAGCAGCCTTTGATAGCAGAGCTGGAGCTGGATGTGAATCAACAGCTCTGTGATTGCGGTTTGGGTGAGGGGACGACGGCCCCCCCCCCCCCTGAGGACAAACAGTGAAGCTGTGTGTTGTGGGCACCGGGAAGGGGGTGACAAACACAAGAGCACATCAGGGGGATTGTTATTGACTGTTTAGTCTCGCAGCAGATGCTTTTATCCAGAGCAAAGCGACCTACAGTAAATCCAGATACAGGAGCAGATAGGGGTTAGGGTCTCTTACAAGAGACCCTAAGCACCCTTAGGATGCTTACCAGAGGTCTGGGAACAATTGGACTCGAACCCAGAGCCCTTCCTTCTCCCCCCCTCCCTCCCCCTCCTCTACAGTATATATTCCTTGTAATGGACGATGCAGGGAAATCAATAGTCATCTCAGACACATGAACGCACGCCAAGGTGACCTGCGCCAGGGAGGAGCGGGAGAAGCAGGGAGGCTTCTAGCGCCTCGGGGGAACGCTTCCAGAGTCCCTGGGAAGCCAGCGGAGAAAAACAAACGATGGGGAGAGAGAGGAAAGATGAGCTGCCGGGCGGGGGGAGATGGCAAGGGGAGAGCCCAGACGAAGACGAATGGATGACCGGGGTTCGGTGTAGGGCCTGTAGGGACTGGATCAGGGTTTATAAGAGCCCCGTGAAGACCCCGTCAGAGCCGTGACCCTGGTGGGGGATTATCACCCGCGGTTCTGGCTGAGGAGAGAGGGCCATTAGCTCACTATGACCAGTCTCCCACCTCCAAGGACTGAGACATGCGGTGGTGGTGTGTGTGTTGGTTAAAGTGAATGTAAAGGTATGTATGCATTAGCGGCGTGCATAAGTGAAAGAGTGTGTGTGTGTTGTGAAATGGATGTGTGCGCAAGTGAATGCCTGTGGATGTGTGTGGTGTGAGAATACGTGCGTGAATGTATACTATGAGTTAACTTAGTATGGTTGTGTGTGTGTATATGAGTGCATGCATGCGTGGGCGTATGCATGTGTACGGTGAGCTGGAAAGAAGGGTTTCATTGTTCCAGAGACCACCAGACACACATTAGGGTCGGCTGTCGGCGAGCCCTGCAGCCTGTAGGCAACCAAACACCAACACAACACGAGCTGTGTGTGTGTGTGTGTGTGTGTGTGTGTGTGTGTGTGTGTGTGTGTGTGTGTGTGTGTGTGTGTGTGTGTGTGTGTGTGTGTGTGTGTGTGGGGTGGGGGGGGGGGGGGGGGGGGGGTGTGGGGGTGTGTGGTGTGTGTGTGTGTGTGTGTGTGTGTGTGTGTGTGTGTGTGTGTGTGTGTGTGTGTGTGTGTGTGTGTGTGTGTGTGTGTGTGTGTGTGTGTGTGGGAGGTGTGTGTGGGTGTGTGTGTGTGTGTGTGTGGGGGGGGGGGTGTGTGGGGGTGTGTGTGTGAGTGTGGATGTGTCAAAACGTAGATTGCTGTGATTAGTTAACATCCTTGTTTGTTAACAAAAAATGATATACTCTTCACCACATCTCTTTTCAAAATCAACAGAAATGGTAAAAGTTCTTTCAAATGGCAGCTTCACTCCCACTCTTAAAGCTCAACACGTTGAAATAAAAAATGATTTCCCCACAGTGGCACAGAGCAGAACAGAAACAGCCAGTTCTACGCTGGGCTGGGCTGAATGGGCGGAAGCTCGTACAGCCCAGGACCCTCCTGTCAGAGGAAGTTGTGACATCACAACCACGCAGCCAGACAATAGGCCCCTGGCCTTCGCTCACAATATCCACATTGAGGCCGGAAACCTCCACTTCTGCCAGGTCCTCCACCCCTCCTCCTCTTATTGCTCTAACCGCTCTTATCCAAGGCCACACCCACCTCCTCCTCCTTCTCCTCCACCATTTCCACCACCTCCTCTGCCCCTCCTCTTCTTTCTCCACCTCCTCCTCCACCCACTAGACCACCATTTCCCTTAAACGTCCTCCCCCACCACCTCCTCAATACTATGCCTCTACTATGATTCTATTCATGCGCATCTCCCCTCATTACTCCTGTCCTCTGGGTATCCTCCTAGCGCTGGTTAACTCCTACTGGTCTCCTAGCTCAGCACTGGTCTCCTAGCCCTCCCAGCACTGGTCTCCTTGCCCTCCCAGCACTGGTCTCCTTGCCCTCCCAGCACTGGTCTCCTAGCCCTCCCAGCACTGGTCTCCTAGCCCTCCCAGCATTGGTCTCCTAGCCCTCCCAGCATTGGTCTCCTAGCCCTCCCAGCATTGGTCTCCTTGCCCTCCCAGCACTGGTCTCCTAGCCCTCCCAGCACTGGTCTCCTTGCCCTCCCAGCACTGGTCTCCTAGCCCTCCCAGCACTGGTCTCCTAGCCCTCCCAGCACTGGTCTCCTAGCCCTCCCAGCACTGGTCTCCTAGCCCTCCCAGCACTGGTCTCCTAGCCCTCCCAGCACTGGTCTCCTAGCCCTCCCAGCACTGGTCTCCTTGCCCTCCCAGCAATGGTCTCCTAGCCGCTATGATCTCCTAGCCTCCTCCCTCTTTTCTCCTAGCCTCCTACATTGGTGTTCTTCAAGCTCTAGTATCCTAGCCTCCTAGCCCTTGTCTCATAGCCTCCTAGCTCTTGTATCCTATCCTCCTAGCTGTGGTCTCCCTTCCGTGGGTAAGCTCACTTTAAATTTAATCAGTTCTGCAGTATGTACTCATACACAACATAAAAACTAAATCTGCTACAACTCATGTGTGTTTGTTTGTGTGTTTGGTTTTGTGTGTGTGTGTGTGTGTGTGTGTGTGTGTGTGTGTGTGTGTGTGTGTGTGTGTGTGTGTGTGTGTGTGTGTGTGTGTGTGTGTGTGTGTGTGTGTGTGTGTGTGTGCGCCTGCGTCTGTGTCTATTTAGCTCAGTGCTAATTTGCGGAATGGAGAGGACATTCCAGACTCTGCGCAGTTTGGCACTGAGGGACAAAATGGCCTCCAGTCTCCTGCAAGACGGCCGATGCAGAAACCAAAGAAGGTAACAGAAAATGGAGGATGGCTAGTGTTTATCAGGTGGCTAGAGATTGAGGAACAGCAGCTGAACCCAATGCATGCGTTAGGAAGAGTGGCCCCCTTGATAGGTTTCAACTTCAAAGTCTTGTGTGTGTGCGTGTGCATGTGCTTATGTGTGTGTGTTTGTGTGTGTATATGTGTGTCTGAATTGTGCATGTGCGTATTTATATGTGATTGTGTGTGTGGTTGTATGTATTTGTGTGTGTCCGTAATTGAGTGGTATACTTGTATGGGTGTTTTTTTGTCTGTCGACTTGTTTGTGTGTGTGTGTGTGCACGTGCACAGAGTGACGACCATGTGAAATGACTCACGGTAAATAGTGGACACCGCACACACACACACACACACACACACACACACACACACACACACACACACACACACACACACACACACACACACACACACACACACACACACACACAAATATATATATATATATACACAGGACTGGAAAAGTGTGCGCACAGGCCCAGCGAGCTGATTGGTGTCTGATGAGGAGCAAATGTAGTGATGTCATGCGGTCATGGCACTGGAAGCACGGAATAATCTGGAATATTCCAGAGCTGCATGCGAGTGGAACGCACATGTGCGTGCCGGGGAACACCGACGCAATTTTACGGAATTCCAGTAGGGAATTCTATACCTCTATATATAGAATCACAAATACACATACAGATACACTTATAAAGCTACACACATCCAAACACCCATATATTTTCTATTACTGTTTAGTCCCTTCACTGTTGTTTTTTTCCGAGGTGACTAATGGTAATTTTACACTGTAAGACTCCAGGCACACAGACAGGTATCCATATCAACTGTTGAAATTTCCGATAATCAAAAGTACCAATGTGTGTTGTCTGTGCTGTGGGGAAGTGGGAAAAGTTCAAAGGTCACATCAACTAAAGTGTAGCCCCATTGTCCTCTTTCTTTCCCACAATGCATCAGCAGGTACACTTCCAGCTGTCGTGTGGTGGAATATTAAATGCCAAACCACAGACTGAGAGAGAGGAACAGGTGAAACCCAGGGCGGCCATTAACACCAGAGCCTGTAGCAGCCGTTGGACCACCACAATAAAAGTCCCATAATACCAGGTGTACAACCCTCCTAACCAGACTTATCCCAGCTCAACAAAAGGGTAGTGAGAGAAATAGTGAGGGGGTGGCAAAGAGCGAGACAGAGAGAGGGAGAGAGAGAAAAGTAGAAAGCAGGAGTATCTTGAGGGAGAACGTGAGAGAAAGAGGAAGAGAAAGAGAAAGAGTGAAAGTGAGAGTGAGACTGAGGGTGAGGGTGAGAGCATCATTAAAAAACCGGGACCAATTAAAACAGAAGCAGTTGGACCGCCACAATAAAAGACCCTCAGACAAGTTGTGCGCCATCACCTCAAACTAACCCAGAGCCAAACCGTCCCTCATTACAAGCCCAGAGTGCACACACACACACACACACACACACACACACACACACACACACACACACACACACACACACACACACACACACACACACACACACACACACACACACACACACACACACACACAGACGCACACACACAAACACACTCACACCCTGCCATCAAGGCATATTTTCCACCACACCCCGTCTGTCCAGCGTTCACTAGGCTTTGAACGACTTCACAGAGTCAATGTACTCACTCAGAGGAACCAAATGGCACGCTCTGGCGGGCCCTGCGGGGCTGTGTGTTAAACTCCCCGAGTGAGGGCGCGCCAGGCGGTGATCACAGATGAGTTATGGGAGAGAACCTCCACAACTCCCCTTCCCTTTACCCATGAGCCTCTAGTGCAGGACCTCTTGGCTGGTTGTTCCCACTGCTCCGAATGCATGGCATGCTGGTGAGCTTTTTTGTGCTAACTCGAATTTCCGTACATTGGGAAGGAGGGAGGGAGAGAGAGAGAGAGAGAGGATGAAGGGGGAGGGGGAGAGGAACGGGGACATGGGAGTGAAGGGAGAGGGAGGGAGAGAAGGACATAGAGGGAGGGAGCGAGGGAGGGAGAGAGAGAGAGAGAAAACTGAGAAAGAGGGAGGAAGGATGTTTAGAAATAGAGAGAGGAGACAGAGGGAGAGGAGGGAGAGTTGGAGACAGGAGTGACGAAGTGATGGAGGGAGTGAGGGAGGCAGGGAGGGAGGCAGGGAGGGAGGGAGTGAGGGAGGGGGGAGAGGAGACAGTAGGTAATGAGTAGGTCCAGACAGTGTTAAAACAGCACAGGATATTCCCAACCAACACTTATCTACAAACATTTGGTTGCAACATTGCGGCTTTCAGGATAACTTTGGATTGTTTTTCATTTGGGATGAAAAAAAGACTTTGGTCAGAGAGTTCAGCACTTTCTAGAAAGTCTATAAGCACAAGGTCACAAAACGTCATCATGTTTTTTTTACCCTCGCTAAGCTAGTGAGTTAGCACGCTAGCACTAGCAGCGCGTCACCTGTCACAACCGCCTGGCCTCCGGAAGCGTTGGGGAATTTCCTTCCTTTCGACAAAAGTCCTTGTCGTGTTTCAACGCCCATCACCACCACAGCTGCTTCCCCCCACAGAACAAATGGACGCTAGCGACTACTAGGTGTCTGCGAGCTGCACCTCGACTAGCAGACAACGCACATGGCACATGGCGCTATAATTAGCCCCGCCGACTGAATGATGGATGAACGTTTGATTCGCCGTCTCATCACGCCAACGACCGCCGAGGGGCCAGACGTGAAACCGCCGGACATGAAACACGATGCTTTCGTATAAATATCGGATATCTTGAGGCCGTAAATCCTGGCTCATCAAGATGTGACGAGGGCGGGGCGGTGGGGGGGGGGGGGGGGTTGTTTAGCAGGTGAAGGCTAAGGCGCTGGTTTTGTTAGCGTCCTTTGCAGACGATGGGTGACGGTGGTAACACTGTGGTTTGGAGTGAACAGATGACCACAACACTGGCCTTGCCGCAACGCAACCTTACTTCCCCCGCAGACCCCCATAGGAGAGGTCTGACGGTTGGGAAGGGGTGTGGGGGATTTTAAGCAAACAGCTGGGTTTCAGGAAGCTGTTCCATCTAAAGCCTAGTAAAGATTTCCGATGTGTTCCGAGTAATCGCTTATTCAAAGTGAGGGCCAGTAACAACCACAGCATTGTAGATTGTCAATATTATTATTGGTTGCTTCTGGCTGAGTAGTCTACGACTAGGCCCTAGACTAACCTGCTATCCGGGCCTCAAAGGTAGCCTAGTAGGCAAAGCGCCACAAATATCTGTGTGTTTGTAGACAAACTACAATCTTGTTGCGTTGTTACTAGCACTCATTTTGAATTTACGTATAATTTTGAAAACATTGAAAATCCTTGGAAAGTAATTAGAAGTGTTATCCACTCACAATAACCGGAACTAGGCTACTCTTACTCTGCAAGTCAATGGAAGCAGCTAACGGAACAAAAATAATAACGCTACTCAACTTCTGGGCGCAACAAGATGAATTTTCGAATTAAACAACTCTGGGTAAGCCAGGTAAACACCGACCTACAGATACCTTGTAGTATCCCTTTAAGGTAGTACTTGATCCATAGGCCTATAACCTGTTATCTTAGTCCCTGAGATAATAAAAGAACACACACAGGACGTCCTCCACGACCGCACAGACTATTCATAGATAAATACGACACATTCTCAGTGCTAACCTCAGACATCAGAACCGGCTGACTCCTGTAGAGATTAAGGACTCAGAGATTTACCGCCGCAGGTCACCGTGATGTGCGCCCAGGGGGACAAACATGTCTACCTGCCGATCGCTAAACGGTGTTATCTGGTGTGAAACACAGATTCATTCCTGGCCCCCACCTCGCTTGGACGGCGGACAGGAAGTGTGAACGTGAGTAAGCCGTGTTCCCACGCATTGACCGGCGCGCCGCGACCTTCCTGCTTCCCCCAGTGATGGATGACAGGGGGCTAGGGGGGGGGGGGAAGGGAGTGGACGGGCGGCTCCCCTCGCCCAGGCGTCGTGATCTGTCAAGGGGGTGGCATTTGACCCGGACTCATGCTGATAATGCCCCACATGTTAAAGTGTTGTGTGACTCTATCACAAGCGTGTTGGGTCATACATGCAGTCCAAGAGACGTGTGTGTCCTCTACATACAGTCAATATGCATGTGTTTCGACACATTGTTTAAATGTTTCTGTTTGTGTCTAGAAACACTCATAATGTCTGTGTTTGAGTCTACGTACTGTTTAAATGTTTGTGTTTTGACTCTACATACAGTCAAAAAAATACCTTTTATAGTCTACACTCTACAGTCTACATGTCTGTTTGAGGCTACAGTCAACTTTACAAGTGTGTGTGTGCGTGTGGGTTTGAGTCTATAGTCTCCACGCGTGTGTGAGCGCAGTCGTGCCAAACAGGAATCCTCAGAGGCCCCGACACAGCAGAGAGGTCAAGGGGTCATCCCTGCGGTGTGACGCTCAACCCCGTCGTCCCCTAGGGGGGGATTAACTGTACGGCGCCTGCAGTTCCCGCCTGCCGCTGACAGGGGTTAGCAAGGCTACGCTGGGCTACGCTAGGCTAACTGGGTCAGCATTCCCCCAGTACACGTTGTAAACCTCACTCCGAAACAGAAGAAAAAGATCCAACACAAGATGGCTACCCAACGGCTCTCTGAAACATAACATTTCGTTGGACATTCAACTTTATTTGAAGGTGGAATCAAATCTACATTAACCATGAGACTATCTGAACAATAATAAGTAAAGATGCCACATATAGATAATTATAAATCCATCAGACGGGCGTTTCCTCCTGAGCATGAATGAGATGTGAACGTGGGGGGGGCATGGATTATGCATCAGTATAATGAACTTCATTCTGGTGGATTAGTGGGCAATGAATGTGTGTGGGTGGACAGTATGTGATTGCATGCATGTGTGTGTGTAAGTGTGTGTGTGTGTGTGTGTGTGTGTGTGTGTGTGTGTGTGTGTGTGTGTGTGTGTGTGTGTGTGTGTGTGTGTGTGTGTGTGTGTGTGTGTGTGTGTGTGTTTTCCTTCAATGCCTGTGTGTAGTGCTTGTGCGTGTGTGCTACTGTGGTTGTGGTGGGTTTACACATTGTAATTATTCCCTCCTAGCAGTAGAAAAAATAACAATTTGGGTTAAAACATGGAGGGGGGGGGGAATTATGGTCTTGTAGCCACCGGCCACAGTCTAGAATCATCTATCTATCTATCTATATATATATCTACCGATCTGTCTATCTGTCAATCTGTCTGCCTGTCTCTCTTGCTTGTCTGTTTCTCTATATGCTTGTTTCTCTGACAATAGGTCTATTTGCCTGCTTGTTGAACTGTATGTCTATCTGCAGGTCTTTCTCTCTCTGTCTCTAGTCTCTCTCTAACCTCTCTCTCACTTTGGCTATCTCTGTCCATCTGCCAGTCTGGCCACCCGTCTGTCACTCATTCTGCCCGTCTGTCTGCAAGTTGTTCCTCAGCCATGGACCACACCAGGACCAGCCCTCTTGTCTGCCTCTCATAATAACACAGGGGTTAGATTCAGATTTTATTCGTCATATACAGAATACACTGCATGTGAAATGTTCTCAGTCGGCATGGAGCCGGCTGAGAACATTTCACTGCAATGTATTGTGTATGTGACGAATAAAATCTGAATCTGAATCTGGGTTAGGGTTGCATCGCCACGGAGATATCCTGAGTCAGCGTTTCCGCGGGCAACAAGGGGAGGCCGAGGAGGGCCGCGGGGGGGGGTGGGGGAGATGAAGCCTCGTGTTCATGTCTTTAATCGGACAGACCTCCAGGAAACAGACCATCACACACCACCCTCTGGGTAGCGGTCTCAAACCTCCAACTCCACCAACCAACAACCGACCTATCGTCGTCCCCTAATGACCTCAGCCCGTCTGTGCTTCTGGAAAATGGCCTTCTAAACCTTATTGTTATATCAGAGGTACTAACTTTGATTCTACCATGTCTGCAGTCTAACACTAAGTAATCCCTGAGCTATGCTTCTAAGGCCTTCCTGCTACTTGATGTCTGATTGATGACCCCTAGACACATGTCTGTGAACTGTCTAACATGTACCTGTTCCTTAATGACCTGAATCTGTACCGTCTTACCCCTACCTGTTCCTTATTGGTATGCATCTGTATTCTCTATCCTCCTCTATTTTTAATGACATTTATCCTACTCACTGTAAGTTGCTTTGTTAAAAGTATCTGCTAAACAAATAATTCATCCTGCACAGCTTTAATTGTCAGTGTGTGTGTGTTTGTGTGTGATTGTGTATTTTTGCGTGTTTGGGTATGTTTGTCCCTTCAATAGCTGGACGACAGGCCTGGTTTAGCATTCAGTTTATTGTTTCTCGGCACATTTCACCACAACAATACAGTGAGTCACCAAACATTGACCATGGTTACACAGTGTTGCAATGAAGAGCTTGGGTGACTTTGAGTGCTTGTGAGTGTGGTTGTGTGGTGTGTGTGTGTGTGTGTGTGTCGATGTGTGTACGTGTGTCTATGTGTGTCTGCGCATGTGTGTGCATGCTTGTATGTACAGTATGTGGATGTGTGTGTGTGTGTGTGTGCACGGATGTATGTATGGTGTGTGTGTGTGCGTACGCGCGCGTGTGTGTTTGTGTGTGCGTGTGTGCATGCTTGCATCAAACTCTGAGTCTAAGCGTTAAGCTGTAACCATAACGTCACAGCACGTCAGGTCCAGTCAATTAAAGGGAGCATGAAGAAAGAATGTACAGAGGAAATGACTCAAGTGAAGACAAATTACAAAATATTAGCCACAGAGTTCGAAATAAAAGCCCCCATCGCGTTCCCCTTTGAAAAAAAAGAACTGCTAGTCCCTCATCTCGTCCACATCTGTCTCCCGGAGGCTTCAAAGGCCACCGTCCACCACAGAGAAGCTTAGAGAATGCTCTGCGCACACACACACAACACACACACACACACACCACAACACACACACACACACACACACACACACACACACACACACACACACACACACACACACACACACACACACACACACACACACACACACACACACACACACACACACACACACACACACACACAGCCCACCACCACCACCAGGCTCTTCCATGCTCTGTGTTGCCTGCTTGGAGGGCTGCCTGGCCTGGGTTGGCCAAGGCCTGGATGTGGGGAAGAGGAGGTGGAGAGAGCCAATAATCTCTCTCTCTCTCGCTCTCTTTTTCTCTCTCTCTCCATCTTCTGTCCTTTGTCATGCACACTCTATCCCTGTGTCCCTATTTCGTCTTTCCGCCCTTATCTGCGTCTATATCTGCCTCTCGCCATCTTTTCTCCATTTCTGTCTGTCTCATCCATTCTTTCTGTACCTCGTTTGTTTCGCTTTATTTTACTCACCCCCTGGCAATTATCTGTCTCCATCTCATTCTCTCTCTCTCTTCTGTCTCCATCGCATTCTCTCTCTCTCTCCATCTCTCTCTCTCGCTCTCTCTCCCTCTCTCTCATTCTCTGTCTCTCTGTGTCTCTCTCTCTCTCTCTCTCTCTCTCTCTCTCTCTCTCTCTCTCTCTCTCTCGCTGTCTCTGTCTCTCTCTCTCCTCTCTCTCTCTCTCTCTCTCTCTCTCTCTCTCTCTCTCTCTCTCTCTCTCTCTCTCTCTCTCTCTCTCTCTCTCTCTCTCTCTCTCTCTCTCTCTCTGTCTCCATCTCTCCCACACACGCTCCTGTGTAAACTGAAACATCTTGATTGTGACGAATGACTGAATTGAGTGTGGCTGAATGATTGTGAGTATAACACGGCAGATTCTCTCTGGCCTTCTCTTGTAGGAACTGAAAAATATTTCACCGCTCTCAATCTCTTGGTCTAAAAAGTTTGGGCCCTGGCCCTAAATGTGTTTTTATTTATTTAATGGAAGTCTGTTTCTCTTTGTCGATTTTATCAACTCAAATTACAGAGTTGTGTTGGCATGATAAGACATTCCTCGAACCCTCAAAGCAAATGTCTGCACAGGTTGAAATCTGTCACTCCCTCTAGACGTCTCCCCTCTCTCTCTATGTTTCTAAATCTCTCTGTCTTTTACACTTGGTCATACTTTTTGAGAATCTTTCTGCATCCTGAAACCTTCTCTTTCTCTGTTTTTCCCTCTCTCAATTTCTTTCCCTGTCTCTCTCACCATCCAGCACTCTCTCCATCTCCCCATCTTATTCTGAACCTCTCTCGTTTTTCTGTCTACACTGTCTACCTCTATCCTTCTGTAACTCTCCATCTCTCTCTCAACACTTTATCTGTCTATCATACTGCATCTCTCTCTCTCTCTCTCTCTCTCTCTCTCTCTCTCTCTCTCTCTCTCTCTCTCTCTCTCTTCTCTCTCTCTCTCTCTCTCTCTCTCTCTCTCTCTCTCTCTCTCTCTCTCTCTCTCTCTCTCTCTCTCAATACCCCCCGTCCTTCCACACATCAATCTCTGTGCGTTCTCCCTGCTGCCCCCTTAGCCATGACATTAACCACAGTTTAGACAAGCATTCTTCTGCAATGAGAAGCCCGAAAAAAGTGTTTCTCCTCTCTCTCCCCCCCCTCCCTCTCTCTCTCCTTCCCTCTCTCTCTTTTTATCTCCCTCCATCTCTCCCTCTCTTCCTCCCTCTCGCTATCCTTCTCTCTCTCTTTTTCCCTCCCTCCCCCTCTCTTTCTCCCTCCCCCCCTCCCCTTCTCTCTCTCTCTCGCTCTCTCTCTCTCTCTCGCTCTCTCTCCAGCTCCATTTTCTGGCGAACAACGCTAAAGAAGAATAAGAGAGAAAATAATTCCTCTGGCTCTTGGTACGAGGAGGGGCGCCGTGTTTGTTTTCGGTTTAAGGTTATCCCGGGAACACGCGAGTTTCTCCAAAAATAGGCAGCAGAGATGGGAGATGAGGGGAGGGCTCAGAGTATGGAGGAATGGTGGGTGTGGGGGTGCTAGGGGAGGAGGGAAGGGGGAGGGAAGGAGGGGTGGGGTCCTGGGGTAGGGTAGGAAGGGTGGGAGGGGGTTTGAGTAATGAACAGCAGATGCCGTATACCTTCGCTGGTAGTCGCATTCTTCGGAGCTCTGGTGGGAGTGTGATCCGTTCCCGAGCTTATGTCAGAGAGGGTGCTAGAGCTCTGCTTACCTGCAGGAGAACAACAGCTTTAGGGGAGACGGTACACCAGGGAACAGCTTGAGGGGAGACTGTACAACAGGGAATAGCTTTAAGGAAGACGGTACAACAGGGAACAGCTTGAAGGGAGAAGGTACAACAGGGAACAGCTTTAAGGAAGACGGTACAACAGGGAACAGCTTGAGGGGAGACGGTACAAAAGGGAATAGCTTTAAGGAAGACGGTACAACAGGGAACAGCTTTAAGGAAGATGGTACAACAGGGAACAGCTTTAAGGAAGATGGTACAACAGGGAATAGCTTTAAGGAAGACGGTACAACAGGAAACAGCTTTAAGAATTGAAATGGGAAATGGATGAGTTGTACACCAGACCATACTTTGAACTTAAAAGTTGACTTTGCAACGATAGACCCTAAACTAAACATTCTGTAACTACACACTCTGAACTAGACCTTGTCGACTTTTACAACCTTACCCCTAGACATATCTTCCCAATGTCTTACACTGCAACTAACTGTGTCTAACTTTACACCATAACTTAACTCATCTTTACACCGTAGACCTAACTTTGTAATCGTACACCCCAGCCTGCGATGTTTGTAATGTTGCATCATTTATAATTAAATAAATACAAACATTGTAAATGACTTAACTCACTTAATATTTTACATTTGAGGTATCAACCAGACACTCTCCAGTGTCAGTGTCTGATGTCATGTGTTCCACTACCCTTGCTAGTGACCTGTTTCACAAGTCGGTTAGTAGACCACTCTCTCGCTCTCTTACTTCCTGCCTTTTTCTCTGGATGAAACACGATTGGTTGGAGCCGGGAGGGGCTTCCCAAGTGTCCTCAGTGTCATGACCCCAGAGAGCCATAGGATCTACTTCAGCACCCCACCCATCCTTAAAAACATGGACTGCCGTGCTAGAGCAGCACTATCTGTTCTCGTCTAAATCAGTGCACGGCTCTCGCATCCACCACTGCCTGCACACCAGATGTACAACTGACTGGTTTAAGTTATTGTGAAGATGCTTGTACTTATGATGTTTAGAGGCATGGTGTTTGTAGTTATGATGTTTGCACTTCAGTTGCAATAGCAGGAGTTGCTCATTCATATCTCTGCTAATCACGTTTGCGTTTGTCGGTTTGGAAAATAGCAAGGGTCATTTTGATGCGTTTTTGTCCTATCCTGACGTTAGGAAGAAAAATCGCCTGAACGGCAATCCCATTTAACTTGCTTCCCTCATAGTGAGCCAGAACCTGTCCTTTAAATGAGAGATGTGCATTTGCCTTATTTGATGTATGATTACCGCTTCATGTGTCATCAACAGAATACTTCATAAGTCACTCTGCCTGCTCAATATCTTTGTTTTATTGCCTCGGCGTGGATTTATCTTTCGACTTGATGGAAACGGGAACGTGAATGCGCCAAAGCTTAGTCCTCCCATAATTCAACAGGAAACGAATGTCAAACAGGCGCTATGTTTGAGTCGGCTAGCTCAGTGAGCGCTAGGCTGATACGGCTAACAACTCATGAATACTGCTTTGCAATTGGGTCATTTAGAAGACACTTTTCATCCCAAAGTGATTTAGGGTGAGTACAAGATCCTGCTCAAGAAAGCTGTGGACATCTGGGATCAAACCAACAACCTTTCATGCTGGGATCTACATGGTGCTACTACACCACATTTACCAATAACCGTTTGTATTATTTGGTTAGTTTGATATTGTAAGGCAATATCAAATTTCATATATTTGCACTAGTCAATGTATGGTGAATATGTGCTGCTACTACTACTACTACTACTACTACTACTACTACTACTACTACTACTACTACTACTATATTTCAGCAGACAGTGTGAATTAACAGTGAATTTCCTTTTTAGTTACAGGTCATTTAAGTTCAGGTAGGGGTCAACGACGCCCACAGGTGGACTGTGGACATTGGGGGGTTCAAACCCAGAACCTTTCTGCTGGAAGTGAAACACCCTAAAGCACTGGGTTAGTGAGACGTATATCTGAAGGGAGGACGGTCTTTATCGCGGAGCTTCGAGCAGAGCAGACAGTAAATGATTGGGTGAGGACGGGGAGCCACGTTCCTCTCTTCATTCACGAGTGTGTCTCCTTGGCTTTCCTAAGCCAAAGTTTGTCTCTCTCTAGCAAAACCCCAACCTTGACCACTGAGCTCCCAATGCGACTTGGTCTAAATAAAATGAGACGACGCAGTGGTAACCACCGACTTCTGCGAAAGCGTCAGAGTAATGGAGCCAAGAAATGATAGACGCTGGGTTTTTCTGGTATGGAATGTGGTAATGTTTCAGAGATTTCGAGACGACAAAGTATGCTGAAGGTTAAACAACGTCATTCCATCACCCCACGCCCTTATCAGACACAAACACACACTCAACCACGTAAACACACACACATACATGCATAAATTTTCATATATATACGTGATACACAAGACAAACACACAACACACAAACTACATTCAATACAAACTCACACACACACACACAGGGTACAGTGACATGCAAACAAACTAAATTAAACAATCACACACACACACAAACATACTAAGTCAAATGACACAATTAACACACAGTTAATCCACCCCTAATTACAACGTTGTAAACTATACACTACACTGACCCATAGATACGTGTGTGGCCCATGATAACAGTATGCCATGACATCACTCGAAGGGAGGGCCGTTCATCTGGCCTTGGCTGGAGATGTTGGACAGCAGAGAGGAGACCTCATCCTCTCCACCACATGAATCCGTCTCGCTCCTCCACATAGCCGTGATGTTGCTTTACCCAGAAATAACTGTTGTTGTTTTGCTCAATTTAACATCTCCTTCTCCTCCTCCTCCTCCTCCTCCTCCTCCTCTGCTACCTCGTCTCCCCGGGCAGTGCACACGTCCAGCAACAGCGACTGCACCGTTATATCATAGGCTTACTTATATTTTGGGGCAGTTACTTTTTTTGCAAACCAGTAGTTTGCTTTGTGTATAAATAACTTGGCACTGGCGTCCATCCCTGCTGTAAAATGGTCATTTGACCCCGTCGAGGTTCCTTCCTGTGTGATTGACACTGCAGGCCAGGGTTACTGGGTTAGGGCACGTGAGTTGAATGCTTTAATGAGCATGCGAACGTAGAATGGTTTCAATGGCGACCGGCGTGAAAGGCTACCGACAGTCCACTTCCTGTCTTTCATATGTCCGGAGTGATCACAATTAGTTCGGAGATTTGCCGAATGTTTGTGACAAGTGTGTAATTGATCTGTCTCAATGCCAGGAAAACAGGATGTGTCATTTGATTAACTTTGAAAAAAGTTGATCATACTATCCATTTGATTGTTTAGACTGAGTATAAATCTGTCTGCAGGTTTGTGGAGGGTTTTTTAGTGTGTGTAAGTGGTTATGTGTGTGTGTGTGTGTGTGTGTGTGTGTGTGTGTGTGTGTGTGTGTGTGTGTGTGTGTGTGTGTGTGTGTGTGTGTGTGTGTGCGTGTGTGCGTGTGTGTGTGTGTGTGTGTGCAGTAGGAGGGAGCTAGGTAACATGGAGGAGGCCCGATGTGAACACACAGAGATCAGAGTATGCTAACTCCACCCGGGCTAAGTTACCCACTCTGGGAATCGAACCGGTTCACTGATGCTTTGAGCCAATAGAAGATAGAGACTCATAGTAAGTCTTGGGGTTGAGTTCATTCATAATGAAACCTTAACCTGTTATACTTCTTGTACGAGGCCTATTTGGAAATGTGTGACGTCACAAGTAGATTGGACCTATTGTGGTACAATATGCAAATATATGCAAATTACTGGTAGGTTTACCTGAAACTTATAAAGTATACATATTTATATTGTTATTTGTATTTCACTGTATTGTCAAATGACAGATATGAATATTCACAAATTGGATCATTATTGCTTCGTCTGCAGGAGTATTGAGCCTATTTATTGGAGTATGTAAAGGCAGACTGGAAGCTTCGCTACAGCAAAAGAAATCAACTCTAAATCACAAGTAAACAGTTGATGATTTGAGGTTATTGTAGCCTTTGTAGACAGACTAATTTGTACAAAATGGCTACCTTTCTTGACCCATGATAAAATTATCCCTATTCAAAAATTCCTTAAGCAGTGATATTGGGACTGTGCTCTGTCATGTTGACAATGCACATTGGCGTTATAAAAAAGTCATGTCGTTTAGTGGGGAGAAACAAAGGAGCCATTGAGAGCAGGACTGGCTGGAGGTGAACAGACGCTGGACTCAGGATCTTTGTTCAGACATGTGTCACAACTTTGTTGTGCGCTTCACTTTAATCCTGTATAGAAGGCTTCGATACAACAAATTTGTTCTTAACAATTGTTAGACTTGAACGAATCCATGCCTTTGTGAAGTATGATTCAAACAGTCTACCAAGATGTATTCAGTTTTAAATAACGGAAAAGGAATAGCCTATAGCGCAATGTAAAGCTAACGGAATAAAATAAAGAAATCAATTTCAGATATGAAAATAGAAAACATTCCCATCCCTAAACTTGCTATACCGACACATTAGACCCATTATGATATTTCCAGGCTCCAAAAGGAAAGTGATCATGCCAGATAGTCCCACTCAAAACAGAATCATTCAAAAGGAGAAAAACGCCAGATGTGGAGGCGACAGATCACGTACCTTCGCTTCCATACTGTTTTCCATTGTTGGCACCCATCTTAAAGAATACATAATCTATTAAAAACGAGTCAATATCCACAGCGGGCAATTGTTTTCGCCAAGGAACCGGACGAGCCGTGCACGGAGCGGGCTACTGTTCCTGGGCCGCCGACTGCCCCCGATAGTTAATCCAGATGTTGCATGATCGCAGCACGGCTGAACATGACGCAAACTCAACATCCACGCTCCTGCGAGGACCCGAAGCGACGCAGTCTCGCCCGCACTGTGCTACATCCTCGGGCCCGCATTGTTTCGGATGTATCCGGATTCGCGTGTCTCCTTTTCGAAAACTTTTTCAGCCCGCCGTAAATGGCAAGCAGCTGTGGATCAGGTTGAGCGCTCGGCAGTGGGAGCTGCCAAGCCGAGCGAGCGTCTGCAACACGCACAGCGCTGGTCCGGAGGATCTGGATTTAAAGAGACCGCAGACCAGGGTGGAGAAGACTAGAGCGTTCAGAGCAAACTGCACAAGAGATCCAAACTGCACAACCACCAGTAGAAGGGAAGGACTAAATCACTGCGAGGAGCAGAATAGCATTGTGTGTGCGTGTGTGTGTTAAACGTTTCAGTGCGACAGTTTTGTCTTGAGTTTTGTCAAAAAATCGCCAATAGTGACAACCATCACGTATTAACAAGGGAACAAACAGAATCACACCTTTGAACACAATATGAACGGTGTTTTTTTTTTATACTAAAGGTTTTTCTTACCACAAAGTAAAATGTGCTCTAAAATGTGATAAATCGACACCCTATTGCGGCCAGTCTTCTCTATTTAGTTTTTAATGGGCTTTCTCTCGGAACACACGACACAAAAAACATTCAAACTCTCTTGGCTGTCTGATTGAGGTCAGATGCCAAGGACAACGTAATAACCAGTTTACGGCTTGTTTACCTATAGTGGAATGGACGACCGAGAACGTCTACTCCTGCAAACTTAAAGACGCATGTTAGCAATCCGTGACGTGCAATAAAAAAGCACAATTTAAGACAAAATTAATATTTTATTATTTAAACAAGATAAAAAAACATAACAAAAAGACAACCAAGAAGCAAAGTAGCTCTTCAAATTGTGATGTCAAAAGTAGATTGGAACTATCACGGTACATAATGCAAACATCATAAAAAAAATGTAGGTTTGCCTCAATAAAGGGGTATTTACATATGCAGATTTATGCAGATGAGCATTCTTAATGAGTGCCTAGTTAGCCAACGTAGCACAACGCTACGTTACATGAGCTCTGCTATTGGGCAATCAGTGCTCATCCAATGGGAGTACTCGCCCATGGGTGCATCGCTCACGTCACAGGGTAACGTTGTCATGGGAACCTCAGCCACCTGATCCGGTGTGGAGGTCGCACCTGTGAAACAGTCTGACCCGTACACCGCATGCTCCTCTTCTGGTCCCAATGCATTGTGGGAATTGTAGTGCGGCGGCAAGGACGCTGGGAGGTGGTCGTCGGGCTGGGAGAAGAGGAGGGTCTCGGAGGAGGATGGGGTGGGACAGGGAGTGACACCGTCACCTCTTGTCTTGGTGTGGAGGTTGTCCGGGGGAGGAGGAACCGATGAGGAGGAGGAGGAGGAAGAGGAAGAGGAGATCTTCTCCAGCTTAGCACAGAGAGCCCTCATGGTCACTGGGATGGACATGCACCTGCACACGCAAAGCTAGGGTCGGGTAATTGACATGGATGTGAGTGTTGAGAGGTGTGTGTGTGTGTGTGTGTGTGTGTGTGTGTGTGTGTGTGTGTGTGTGTGTGTGTGTGTGTGTGTGTGTGTGTGTGTGTGTGGTGTGTGTGTGTGTGTGTGTGTGTGTGTGTGTGTGTGTGTGTGTGTGTGTGTGTGGTCTCGGCATCCTCCCATCCTCAACGACTCACGTCATTCAAATACGTTTTGTTTGGACTCTACAAACGTATGGAATAGTTAGTGTATTCACTTTTTAGTAAGTAAATAGTTACGTCCAATTACTATTAAATCCATTAGCAGATGCTTTTGTCCCAAGTGACTTGCAGTGAATCTGAATAAACATGTCATCAAGGAGCAGGTAGGGGTGAGATCATGAGGTGACCCGCTAACCACTAGTCCGCGTCCTCGCCATAGGATACCTCAGACCTCTTGCTGTGGACTACTTCTCGCATCGTACCTGTTGATGACCCTGCAGGTGTACTCTTCCAGGGAGACCTCTCTGGTCCCGGCGGTGAACAGACTACAGCGCAGTTCACCACAGAGCGGGATCTCCACCACCACTGCAAACACACAAAGAACCTTCCAGAACCTCTGCTTGCATCCCCCTCCACCCTGACTGCCATGGACTGTAGTGAACCAATGTTAGGTCCCATCTGCATTTACTGTCCTGTCCGTAAAGGCGCCAAGGCTATCAAATCACTTACGGATAGCGAGAGAGTCAACGTCTGGTCTCTGGAAGGTCACGGCGAGGCTGGTCTCCGACTGCATGAGGATCTCAAACACCAGGTCCTCCCCTGAGGCGCCTGTATGTTTAGGATAAACAACAGCAATAAACAAACGACGCAAATCATTTATTTAAACACAGATAAAAAGGGGGTTTCCTGCAAAACCCATTTGTCCCGTCACTCTGGAATTAATCTTTATCTTCCGCGTATTTATTTTCTATTGTTGACGACAATCTCTCAAGAAATTGTAATTGTCGCCATAATGTTTTGCAGTACCCCCACCATTACCATCATCCCGCAATGACATCATCATCCTGTGTGATGACCTCTCCAGCAACACAACTGCACGTCCTTTACCATTGCACCCAAGCTCATACCCTCTCTGCCCCCCCCCCCCCCCCCTCTGTCAGCTAAACACCCCCCCCTTACGTGGACCATCCGTCTGGGGGGCAAAGCAGCTGGCCAACAGGGTGTTGATGGCACACTGGTGGCGAAGGACCTCCAGCAGGCTGGGGATGTGACCGGGTCGGGAGAAGGGGAGGCTGCCCACCACGGTGCCCCTCAGGGCTGGCAGCTCCCACGCAGCGGCTGGGAACACGTAGCGGTGCTGGAGGTCACCGGGAAGAGACTGTGACGCAGACAGAGAGAGAGAGGCGCTTTGGAAAACTGAATGCTTTGATAAGGCTAAACAGGAGGAACTTCATAGATAGAAATTACAGACTGATGAACACCCCAAGGCAGTTTTAAGAAGTTAAAAAACAGGTGAATTGAAGCAGGTGAAATGGCCACTCCTATACCCTAACAAGAATGTAAAGAATAGTAAGAATGTAAAAAGAATGTAAAGAAATGCTTTCTTTAAGGTCATAGCAGGTGAATGTCGAGGTACCACTTTAAATTCTCGGTCCGCCTGTTCCAACGCCTCGTCAGCACTACTGGAGTCGCTCAAACGTTTCATCAGAATTGTATGAAATGGCGCCCACTGTAGGTCAATATGTTGTACTGCCACTTCTATATGGTAAAACAAAACAAGCGCATTTAAACAAAAGTTAAAAAAGGGTCAACTTAGATTTAGACTGATGTAAGACTGATGTAAGACTGCAGACTTAAATCCGCAGCAATGAATCATACAAAAAGAATAAACAAGTTGAGTAAGTAGGTAATAAGTACTAAGATATACCGTAAGTTGAAATGTCAACAGACAGAACTACCATTAATGGACAGTATCACCCAGACCTGTCATTTGGCCGATCTTGGTCAGAAAGGAGCAGAACATGGGCAGGGGTGGGTGTAACCTAAGCACAAAGCATGCTGGGAAACTCTCGCTGGGTATTTCACTCAATGGCATAAACACTGGATTGCTGCCAAAAGACATAAGAACCACAATTATAGAATCAAATCAAAAAGTAGTTAATGAAGCATTACATACACGAGAGTAAGCAATCTAATAACAATATTAGGAATGTAGTCATATAGCTGAAGCTCTTATCCAAAGTGAAGGGGTTATACAGACACATCTTTAACGAGAAGATAGGGGTTAGACAATGCATACAGAGACGGGTAATAAAAGAGCAGTTAGGAGTTGGACATTATAGAGCCACGTCATTATGGAGCATTTACTAAGTAAGGGAGCCTCTTGCTGTATGATGTCTACAGGTTAGGCTGCAGACATTGGGGGTCAAATCCAGAAGTCTTTGGCTGGGAGTCAAACATCCTACCCACTCCCCTATCCATTCATCTGTCTATCTATATCTCACAATACAGATAAGGCCTTATACACATGAACGATTTTGTAGGGCATTACTAAGATGGTATTATTACGGAATTTATATTCTATGTCCATTACTAGGATATCATTATAATTTATTAATTGTCCCTTCAGATTAAAATGATTTTAAAAAGGTGCAGTGTGTAGGATTTAGCGGCACCTAGCAGTGAGGTGGCAGATTGCAAGCTTACACTGCCCCCTTTAAGAGTAATTGTCATGGTTTTGCTGAGGCGCTATGATGGTAAATTGAGATGATTTTACAATAGTAGTAGTAGAGACGTGTTAACCCCCCGTGTATCAAGCTGTGGGGGGAACTGGAAGCAGGGAAGCCATCTGCAGAACATGGACCACCTCACTGAGACCTACCATCACCTGGCCCACCTGGCCTACCTCCTCCATGTCCCAAAAATCTGCATGAACAACATAAAAAAAACAATAATGTCCACGGTCAGTGGCAGGAAAAGGTTTTTCATGGGGTGCTGTAAAATCAACAGCAACGAGTAAAAAGGTAGTTTTTGCAAATTTGAGAAACTAGCCAGAGTAAGTACAAAACCAATGACTAGCTTGCTAGCTTTAGCAATAGTTTCTGCCTAGCCTGCACAACAAGGCCCCGGCAGAATGCTCGCTGTTAGCCGAGTAGGTAGGTTCACAGACAGCTAGGTTAACCAACTTACTTGAGCTTGAAGCTTTGAGCACATCAGAGGGACTGACGTAGAACTGGATGGTCAGAGGGCAATCTGAAAGAGCCGTGTTTTCGGATCAGTTTATTAAGTTACATCAATAACTTTCGAGGGTGCATTTAAACCTTGTCCACACACACCTTCCTTTCCTTCAGTTAGATACCCAGTCCTGCCGTTAAGTATCGTGTCCACTCTGGTGTTATAATCCTTGATATTTCTGACGGGGAAATACCATAACATACAGTATTATTTTACAATGTATTGCTCTGTGAGTGTCGAAGCCACTCCTCAGTGAAACTCTGCTTCGTAAAATGACATGCTATGTACAGTAGCATGAGTAGCCTACAAGTGCCTTGTAGGTTGCTAAAAGGCCCAAGTACACCCACACTGACCTTGGTAACCGAGAAATCTTCAGCAGATCCTTTCCCAGGTACTGTAGCGACATGAACAACTTTATTTTGTCTTCACTGGAAAGGACCGAAAACAATTAAATGAGTACAGTGTGTAGGACCTTGATCAGGACCATAGGTCGAGGCTCACCTTTCATTCCCAGGTACGTTGTAGAGAGCAGCAAAGCCCTCCAAACTTCTTGGAAAACGCCACAAAATTCTTTTGACCCTATGTGACAACCAGGTTAGCGTTTTTTTGCGACTTATAGTTAATGGCTCCATGATAGTGAATCTGGGGATACCCAACAGACCAAATCTTGGCCTAGTAAAAACAAACTGAAAACGTATTTATAATATTTAAATACATTCACGATACGCAACTCTTCTTTAACAAATAACATTGATTTATACTGCTACCTCAAGAGCACCAGCAGGGATTCATTGGACTGAAGGGAAAACGAAGGGAATCCATTAATAATCATTAGGATAATTGATCTGATTCAAACTTTGATCATCAATCAACCAATCAAATCATTGCCTCCAAATCCAGCTGATTTATAAGGCCTCATACCAATTAGCCAATCAAATTAACAAGTAGGGTTAACATGAGCTAACATTGGTCTGATCATGACATATCGTTCTCACCATGGGGGGCTGTCCGTGGGGGGCCACCTTGACGTCCTGAACCCCCCCCTGGAGGGACAGCGCCACCTCCAGGTAGAAGAGGTCTGCCGTCAGGTAGCATGTGGCCTCAGAAAAGTGGAAGCCCATCCTGTGGAACCCAGGTGGAAGTGAAAATGGTTATTATTAATAAATTATATTTGTAGGAGCCAGAGGGGTTGGTATTGTTTCTCATATTTGACGGATGGTTGTAATATTCCCATGCATTTTACATGCAAAACCAGTTGGCCTCTCACTAATGAACTCCAGGTTAACTCTGGAGAATCAGGTCGGGAGATGATCAGGAGTTGCCCTTTCACACATGCAACACACAACCGGAGATAAGCCGCATAAGACACGTTCACACATATTGGAGATACTCCAGATACTTTAAACAGGGGGCGGTGCCTCGGTAGAGCGCGTAGGAGACAGAACGCAACACAAAAAGTATGCAGTGGAATTGCATTGGAGTTTTGTTTAAAAACACAACTGAAGATGGCTGGTGAGTCCACCCACTCAGTAATGCTGACTCTTCTGGCTTTGAAATCAATACTGCGCTTTATCTAAGGCGTAGCCACAGAAAGAGCGGAAAGCACAAAGAGGTTATTTTCTGGCATTTACCCTCGTTGTTGGGCTATCTTCTCAAGATGGGACATCATGTGGCATTGAGTGAGAAACACTGAAACACACAAGGTTATAGTATGATGGGTAGTTATAGAAGTGTTTGGTTCAGGCATTGTGTTACGAGTTAAAACTGTTGTGTCCACAGATTATAATGGACCCGATAAACAACGCATCTTTTGTTTTCTTACCGTTGAGAGCTCTGAATTTCTCAAGACACATCGAAACCAACGGCTCACAAGGTTTAGTCTTATCCCTCACCTTTTCCTGAAAGAAACAACACAAAAGATGTAATATTTTCCATGCTCCTCTTAAATCATCAAGACAGAATCAAGCAAGTACTAAACATTTGGTAAATTTTTCACCCCAAGAACGGGATAGCTGTTAAAAACCTCAGGGGTCTGGATTCTGTTAACACCTGGTCTGCAAAAGAGTAAAAAAAAACTTTCTACACAGCACTCTTATAAAGAAGGCTAAGACCATAACAACATGTTTGAGAGGTTCTAAGTCAATCAAGGTGCAACCATTGGCAGCCGTCAGAGGATCAACACATCAGTGTGATCTTCCTAACCACACCCAATCTTTAAGGTCACCCACTTGTGTCCTCCTCGGCCAGGTCATACACAGCAGGTCCAATAGCTGCCCCCCCAACCCTACTCTCTCATGCTCTCTATTTACATTGGCTCTGACCTCATGTCAATCATGATGTGCACGAATGAACTCAGAAGTAGAACAAACAAAAGCCTTAGAATGGCCTCCAAACTTTCTTGTTGTCCTCCTAATAATTATTATTTTGATGGTTGCCACTCCTCTGGTGAGCCCATCCCCTGAAATTCACCTGAGTCAACCACTGACAGAGCCACTGCTTATTTCACGATGAATCAGAGCTCAACACACCCTGATTAACAGGCCAACGCCTCGGTGTCAGTGCTATATAAAAGGAAAACTCAGCATAGCAATACCACAACTAGGGGTTATTCCACTGCTTAAGCTTTCCTTCAAAACAACATGATTGCGAGCTAGAGGCATTCACTTTTAACATGTTTGCGCCCATGTCTTCATAATTATAAGTAAAGGTCTGGTACAACTTGAAAAACTTCAATGAGCCATCAATAATCCCGTGCATTTTTAATTATAACCAATACACACCACACACATAAAATCAGTGGAACAAGGCCCTATCTTTCACCAAACAAGTTTTGTGGCGTCCAACATTTGGTAACCAATAAACAACACTGTATGAAGCCGTGTGAGTAATCTGCTCTGGCGATGCAAACCGGTTTCAAGTTCCTTCACTGCATCCTGCAAAAGGCGCAGCGCGGTTGATGACAAACGATCCTCCGAGGAGGAATCGAGGGACAAAATGGACCCAGCGTGTTTTATTACCCAGAGACAAGATAAATGTTTCCAGGATCACCACAACAATGACATCATCATCTTAATGGTCCCGTCGTTTGGTTACTTTACTTCTCTCATTGATCGACATTTCCAAACAGATGATAAAACCCTTCAGTGAAGAGCATCCCTCTGTAATAATGTGTTTTGGTTATGTAAATATAGTCAGTCTTCATAAAACTGCAAACCTCTTGCGTTTTGAAGGTAGAAAGGGTTTGAGGTTGGGTGAACTGACTGTCCTGATCGTTGTAAGGACGGCAGGATTCTCTGATGTGTGGTATATTTAAGACACGCGGTTGTAAATATAATGATGTAACGTGGAAAGCACTTGCACATAAATGGTGAACTGTTGATGTAATGATAGAGGGCAGGAAAACAAAGCAGGGTTATGGTTATCATGTGGTGATGCAATTCCACTAAAATGCATTTTCCCCTCACAGTTCCAACTTCCACCAGTTAAATAATTAGTCATCATGAGAGAATCCGTAGGAACCTTGTATTCATTATTATATAATCCCCATTATAGCCTATAGAGAAAATTGTCAACAGATATCTTTACAAAATAGTCTTACGTTTATTTGTGTTTGTTAAATCCCAAATATGTTTCTTAGGTTTACCATGCATCTGGCGAACAAGCAGGAAGGTCTCTCGTTCCAGGGTCTTCTTCTCTCCAAATTTGACGTGCAGGTCAGGAATTATGTTTCGGCTATTCATCTCTCTGACTCACACAAACGAATATGGATGAATTATGCTTTTCGTTGACAGACTTGGAGAATATTGAAACGGACGACTGAGCTACTTGGTATAAATAATCGAAAGTCAACAAAACAAACTAATCTCGATTGAAGTAGACTAATCCTAAATAATTATATTACCATTTCCTTTACAACTGTAAATATCGGGGGGAATCGAGGCCTTACGAAAATGTTTACTAAATCTGGCATGCAGCACAAGGGAATGCGTCTTCCGCTAATGGGCCAATTAATCAATCACCTGTCGGCGATCGATCCACTGTCTGTCCTGAAATATAAAAGCCCAAAATCCCGTTTAACAACAATCACGTTATATAAAAATCCCCACACCTTAACCTAAACAAAACAACGCGTGCCAAGATCAAGAATAACACAAACGATACGAGAAGTGGGGCTTGGTTTCAACCGTGGTTTTTGCTGTGTTCCCCGGTGGGCGGGCGTTGTCTGCTTCCGTCAGACGGAGCCGAGCCCAGGGCATGCAGTCTGCTAGGGACCTGTTCTCGGGAGTTACCTCGGGGGCTAGTCATGAGCTAACAAGTATTACAATTTAAGGTCTTTCTCCTCCCCCCAAACTTAACCTCTTATATAATACACCAGCGTTTTCACGTCTGGAGGCAAGTGCTAAAGGTAAGACTGGTTCGACTCACCTTTAGTGGGTATTTGAATTTATTGGAAGCGCGGGGCTCTCGGCTGAATGACAGTGGGAGGCGGGTTTACCCGAACCGCTGACTGCGGTCATGCCAGCCGACTCATCGAGATCGGCGGTCAAGCCAGCCGACCCAGTTTTTTGCCGTACCTGTATATACTAGGCATTACGGTAATAGCAGCCTCAGCGCGTCAGAACTAGTTTCAAAAATAAAAAGCATTTGTTCTGGTACATACCGAAAGACAAGTCATTAAAAGCAAATACTATCAAAGGAAATGTACGGACGTTGTGATATTTAACTTTCAAAATAAAAAACCCACAATATTGACAAATGTAAGCTTATACACAATAGTTTATTGGAGATTTAAAAACGCCCTGTTATCCCAGACTCATTCCACGTCAGGGTCATAGTTCACGACCCGCATAGTGTCACCACCAAGAAGTGTTTCAGGTATTCTGATGTGTGTAATTTTCAAATTAAAAAGCCGACTAGAAATTGAAATATGAGACTTATTTACACATGAATTTGGATTAAATTTAAAAATGAAACGCCCCTGTTATTCCAGACTCATTCCTCGTCAGGGTCATAGTTCACAACCCCATGGTGAATACCCACGAATGTTTCAGGATATTCTGATGTGGAGTTTCAAAATAAAAGCCAACCAAAGTTTCCAATATGAGACATATTACAATATGAATTTTGGATTCAATTTAAAGAAAAATGCCCTGTTATTTCAGGCTCATTTCACTTCAGGGTTATAGTTCAAGACCCCATGGGGTCAC
This sequence comes from Melanogrammus aeglefinus, assembly GCA_900291075.1. Classification (NCBI taxonomy): domain Eukaryota; kingdom Metazoa; phylum Chordata; class Actinopteri; order Gadiformes; family Gadidae; genus Melanogrammus; species Melanogrammus aeglefinus. The sequence continues at coordinate 72,334 of OLKM01002209.1, forward strand.
GCAAGAAGATTCACAACATTCTGATGTGGAGTTTCAAAAATAAAAAGCCAACCAAAGTTTCCAATATGAGACAATAATACATATGATTTTGGATTCAATTTAAAAGGAATGATGCCCTGTTTATTCAGGCTTATTTCACAATCAGGGTTATGGTTCAAGACCCATGGGTCCACAAAGAAATCTTCAGAACATTCTGATGTGGAGTTTCACAATAAAAGCCAACCAAAATTTCCAATATGAGACATATTACATATGATTTTGGATTAAATTTAAAAGAAAAATGCCCTGTTATTTCAGGCTCTCATTTCACATCAGGGTTATAGTTTAAGACCCCATGGGGTCCCACAAGAATCTTCAGAACATTTCCTGATGTGGATTTTTCAAAATAAAAGCGCAACCAAAGTTTCCCAATATAGAGACATATTATCATATGAATTTTGGATTAAATTTAAAAGAAAATGCCCTGTTATTTCAGGCTCATTTCACATCAGGGTTATAGGTCACAACCCCATAGGGACACACAATAAGTTTCAGAACATTCTGATGTGGAGTTTCAAAATAAAAGCCAAACCAAAAGTTTCAAATATGAGACATTATTACGCGCATGATTTTTGGATTCAATTTAAAAGAAAATGCCCTGTTATTTCAGGCTCATTTCACATCAGGGTTATAGTCCAAGACCCCATGGGGTCCCACAAGAAAGTTTCAGAACATTCTCTGATGTGGAATTTCAAAATAAAAGCCAACCAAAAGTTTCCAATATGAGACATATTACATATGATTTTGGATTAAATTTAAAAAGAAAATGCCCCTGTTATTTCAGGCTCATTTCACATCCAGGGTTATAGGGTCACGACCCCCATAGGGTCACCCAAGAAGTTTCAGAACATTCTGATGTGGATTTTCAAAATAAAAGCCAATCAAAGTTTCCAATATGAGACATATTACATATGATTTTGGATTCAATTTAAAAGAAAATTCCGTGTTATTTCAGGCTCATTTTACATCAGGGTTATGGTTCAAGACCCCATGGGGTCACACAAGAATTTTCAGAACATTCTGATGTGGAGTTTCACAATAAAAGCCAACCAAAGTTTCCAATATGAGACATAATACATATGATTTTGGATTTCAATTTTAAAAGAGAAAATGCCCTGTTATTTCAGGCTCATTTTCATTTCATGGTCATAGATCACGACACCCAATGGGGTCACACAAGAAGTGTTTCGGAACATTCTGATGTGGGAGTTTCAAAATAAAATAAGCCAACCAAAGTTTCCAATATGAGACATATATACATATGATTTTTGGATTTCAATTTAAAAAGAAAATTCCTTGTTATTTCAGGTCTCAGTTCACTTTTAGGTTATATTTCACAACCCCCATGGGGTCACGCAAGAAGTTTAAGAACATTCTGATGTGGAGTTTCAAAATAAAAGCCATCCAAAGTTTCCAATATGAGACATATGTACATATGATTTTGGATTCAATTTAAAAAAGAAAATTCCCTGTTATTTTCAGGCTCATTTCACATCAGAGTTATAGTTCAAGACCCCATGGGGAACACCAAATAAGTTTCAAGAACATTCTGATGTGTGAATTTCAAAATATAAAGCCAACCAAAGTTTCCAAATATGAGAAATATATTACATATGATCTTGGATTAAATTTAAAAGAAAATGGCCCTGTTGTTTCAGGCCTCATTTCACATCAGGGTTATAGGTCACGACCCCAATAGGGTCAGCCACAGAAGTTTCAGAAACATTCTGATATGTGGAATTTCGAAAATAAAAGCCAACCAAAAGTTTCCAATATGAGAACATAATACAGAATGAATTTTGGATTCAATTTAAAAGAAAAATGCCCTGTTATTTCAGGCTCATTCCACTTCATGGTCATAGTTCACTGACCCCATGGGGTCACGCAAAAAAGTTTTCAGAACATTCTAATTTGGAGAGTCAAACACAATAAAAGCAAACCAAAGGTTTCCAATATGAGACATATTACATATGATTTTGGATTCAATTTAAAAAGAAAATGCCCTGTTTATTCCAGGCTCATTTCACTTCAGGGCCATAGGTCAAAACCCCTTAGTGTCTCCAAAAGAATTTCAGGACATTCTGATGTTTACTTTCAAATTAAAAGCCCACTAGATATTGAAATATGAGACATTAGATATTAATTTGGATTAAATTTAAAATGAAACGCCCTGTTATTCCCGACTCATTCCACTTGAGGGTCATAGTTCACAACCCCATAGTGTCACCCAAGAAGATTCAGGATATTCTGATGTGTAGTTTCAAATTAAAAGCCAACTAGATATTGAAATATGAGACATATTACATATGATTTTGGATTGGATCGTCATGGAGACGGGTTTAAAAAATCTACACATCAGAATGTCCTGAAACTTCTCGGGTGACGCCATGGGGTCATGAACTATAACCATGAAGTGAAATGAGCCTGAAATAACAGGGCATTTTCTTTAAATTGAATCCAAAATCCATATGTAAATATGTCCTCATATTGGAAAAACTTTGGTTGGCTTTTATCTTGAAATTCCACATCAGAATGTTCTGAAAACTTCTTGTGGGACCCCATGGGGTCTTGGACTATAAACCCTGATAGATGAAAATGAGCCTGAAAATAAAAGGGCATTTTTCTTTTTAAAATTTAATCCAAAAATCATATGTAATATGTCTCCTATTGGAAAACTTTGAATTGCTTTTATTTTGAAAATCCACATCAGAATGTTCCTGAAACTTCTTGGGTGACCCTATGGGGTCGTGACCATATAACCCTGATGTGAAATGAGCTGAAATATACAGGGGCATTTTCTTTAAAATTAATCCAAAATCATATGTATATGTCTCATATTGGAACTTTGGTTGGCTTTTATTTTTGAAGATCCACATCAAAGAATGTTCTGAAACTTTATTGTTGTCTGTCCCTATGGGGTCTTGAAGTAGAATCTATACACCCTGATGTGAAATTGAAGCCTGAAATAACAGGGCAGTTTCTTTTAATTGGAAATCCAAATCATATGTATAATATGTCTCATATTGGAAACTTTTGGATGGCTTTTATTTTGAAACTCCACATCAGAATGTTCTTAAACTTCTTGGCGTGACCCATGGGGTTGTGAAATTATAACCCTAAAGTGGAACTGAGCTGACAGATAATAACAAGGAATTTTCTTTTAAATTGAATCCAAAAATCATAAATATAATTATGTCTCATATTGGAAAATTTGTGTTTGGCTTTTATTTGAAACCTCCACATCAGAATGGTTTCCGAAAACTTCTTTGTGTGACCACATGGGGGTCGTGATTCTAATGACCATGAAGTGAAATGAGGCCTGAAATAACAGGGCATTTTCTTTTAAATTTGAATCCAAAATCATGTATGTATTAATGTCTCATATTGAAACTTTGGTTGGCTTTATGTGAAACTCCACATCAGAATGTTCTGAAGATTCTTGTGTGTACCCATGGCGGGTCTTGATCAACTATAACCCCGGATGTAAATGAGCCTGAAATAACAGGGCATTTTCTTTTTAAAATTTAATCCAAAATCATATGTAATATGTGTCATATTGGAAACTTTTGTGTTGGCTTTTATTTTGAAAATTCCCACATCAGAAATGTTCTGAAAACTTATTGGTGATGTCCCCATGGGGTCTTGAACATAACTCTGATGTGAAAATCGAGCCTGAAATAACACAGGGCATTTTCTTTTTAAATTGAATCCAAAATCATATGTAATATGTCTCATATTGGAAATTTTGATTGGCTTTTATTTTTGAAAATCCACATCAGGAATGTTCTGAAACTTCTGGGTGACCCTATGGGGTCGTGGACCTATAACCCTGATGTGAATGAGCCTGAAATAACAGGGCATTTTCTTTTAATTTTAATCCAAAATCATAATGTAATATGTCTCAATATTGGAAACTTGGTTGGCTTTATTTTTGAAGATCCACATCAGAAAATGTTTCTGAAACTTCTTGTGGTGACCCCATGGGGTCTTGAACTATAAACCCTGATGGTGAAATGAAGCCTGAAAATAACAGGGCATTTTATTTTAAATTTAATCCAAAATCAGTATGTAATATGTCTCATATTGAAACTTTGATTGGCTTTTATTTTGAAAAGATCCACATCAGAAATGTTTTCTGAAACTTCTTGGTGGAACCTATGGGGTCGTGACCTATAACCATGATGTGAAATGAGCCTGAAATAACAGGGCATTTTCTTTTAAATTTAATCCAAAATCATATGTAATATGTCTCATATTGGAAACTTTGGTTGGCTTTTATTTTGAAATTCCACATCAGAATGTTCTGCAACTTCTTGGGTGACCCTATGGGGTCTGTGACCTATAACCCTGATGTGAAATGAGCCCTGAAATAACAGGGCATTTTCTTTTAAATTTAATCCAAAATCATATGTAATATGTCTCACATATGGAAACTTGGTTGGCTTTAATTTGAAATTCCACATCAGAATGTTCTGAAAACTTATTGTGTGTCCCCATTGGGGTCTTGAACTATAACCCTGATGTGAAAATGAGCCTGAAATAAACAAGGGCAGTTTCTTTTAAATTGAATCAAAAATCATATGTATATATGTCTCTCATATTGGAAACTTTTGGATGGCTTTTATTTTGAAAACTCCACATCAGAATGTTCTTAAACCTTCTTGCGTGACCCCATGGGGTTGGCGAAAATATAAACCCTAAAGTGAACTGAGCCTGAAATAACCAAGGAATTTTCTTTTAAATTGAATCCAAAAATCATACAATAATATGTGTCTCATATTGGAAACTGGTTGGCTTTTATTTTGAAACTCGACATCAGAATGTTCCGAAACTTCTTGTGTGACCCCATAGGGTCGTGATCTATGACCCTGATGTGAAATGAGCCTGAAATAACAGGGCATTTTCTTTTAAATTTAATCCAAAATCATATGTAATATGTCTCATATTGGAAACTTTGGTTGGCTTTTATTTTGAAATTCCACATCAGAATGTTCTGAAACTTCTTGTGGGACCCCATGGGGTCTTGAACTATAACCCTGATGTAAAATGAGCCTGAAATAACACGGAATTTTCTTTTAAATTTAATCCAAAATCATATGTAATATGTCTCATATTGGAAACTTTGATTGGCTTTTATTTTGAAAATCCACATCAGAATGTTCTGAAACTTCTTGGGTGACCCTATGGGGTCGTGACCTATAACCCTGATGTGAAATGAGCCTGAAATAATAGTGCATTTTCTTTTAAATTTAATCCAAAATCATATGTAATATGTCTCATATGGGAAACTTGGTTGGCTTTTATTTTGAAAATTCCACATCAGAATGTTCTGAAACTTATTGTGTGTCCCCATGGGGTCTTGAACTATAACCCTGATGTGAAATGAGCCTGAAATAACAGGGCAGTTTTCTTTTAAATTGAATCCACAAATCATATGGTATATATGTCTCATTATTGGAAACTTTGGATGGCTTTTATTTTGAAACTCCACATCAGAATGTGTTCTTAAACTTCTGCGTGGACCCCATGGGGTTGTGAAAATATAACCCTAAAGTGAACTGAGCCTGAAATAACAAGGAATTTCTTTAAATTGAATCCAAAATCCATAAATAATATGTCTCATATTGGAAAACTTTGGTTGGCTTTTATTTTGAAACTCACATCAAGAATGTTCCGAAACTTCTTTGTGTGACCCCATAGGGTCCGTGATCTATGACCCATGAGTGAAAATGAGCCTGAAATAACAGGGCATTTTCTTTTAATTGGAATCCAAAATCAAGTATGTATAGTCTCATATTGGAAACTTTGAGTTGCTTTTAATTGTTGAAACTCCACATCCAGAATGTTTCTGAAGATTCTTGTGTGACCCCATGGGGTTCTCAACTATAACCCGATGTAAAATGAGGCCTGAAATAACAGGGCCTTTCTTTTAAATTGAATCCCAAAATCATACGTAATATGTCTCATATTGGACAATTTGTGTTGGCTTTATTTTGAAAATCCACATCAGAAATGTTCCGGAACTTCTTGTGTGTCCCCCATGGGGTCGTGAAACTATGACCATGAAGTGAAAATGAGCCTGAAATAACAGGAATTTTCTTTTAAATAGAATCCAAAATCATATGTATTATGTCTCATATTGGAAACCTTGGTTATGGCTTTTTATTGTGTAGAAACTCCACATCAGGAAATGTTCTGAAGATTCTTTGTGTGACCCCATGGGGTCTTCAACTTATAACCCCGATGTAAAATGAGGCCTCTGAAATAACAGGGCATTTTTCTTTTAATTGAATCAAAATCATACGTAATATGTCTCATATTTGGACATTTTTGGTTTGGCTTTTATTTTGAAAATCCACATCAAGAATGTTTCCGGAACTTCTTGTGTGTGCCCCCCCCATGGGGTCGTGAACTATGACCATGAAGTGAAATGAAGCCTGAAATAACATGGGGGAAATTTCTTTTATATAGAATCCAAAGATCATATGTATTCTTCATATTGGAAACTGTGGTGGCTTTTATTGTGTTGAACTCCACATCAGAATGTTCTGAAACTTATTGTGTGTCCCCAGGCCTCTTGAACTATAACCCTGATGTGAAATTACCCCTGAAATAACAAGGGCATTTTCTTTAAAATTGAATCCATTAAATCATTAATGTATTATGTCTCATATTGGAAACTTTGGTTGCTTTTATTGTGAAACTCACATCAGAATGTTCTTGAAGATTCCTTGTGTGACCCATGGGGTCTTCAACTATAACCCCGATGTAAAATGAGCCTGAAATAACAGGGCATTTTCTTTAAATTGAATCCAAAATCTACTGTAATATGTCCATATTGGAAACTTGGTTGGCTTTTTATTTTGAACTCACATCAGATGTTCTGAAAATTCTTGTGTGACCTCCATGGGGTCTAAACTATAACCCTGA